>JAJIBD010004004.1:0-201008 GCA_021461705.1 Cryptotis parvus
ATAGCTAGAACCTGTAAACAACCAGTATGCCCGAGAACTGATGACTGGATAAAGAAACTTTGGTACATCTATATGATGGAATACTATGCAGCTGTTAGGAAAAATGAAGTTATGAAATTTGCCTATAAATGGGTGGACATGGAAAGGATCATGTTGAGTGAAATTAGAAGAGAGAGATATAGTATGACTGCATCTATTTGCATGATATATATATACATATACATATAGTATATATGTATATATATATATATTTAAACATACATATTATGACACCAAAATCCAGTGTCCAGGCAAAACGTGGATCAGGAGGTCTTACCAAAAGTGGAAATTACCGTAAACGTGTGGGAGTCAGAGGTTAGGTAAGACAGAGAAGGGAACATGTGTGAATAAATGCCAAAAGGGTTAATACCAACCTAGAACTGAGCATTAAATACAGGCAAAAAAAATGCACATGATGGCCTCTAAGTGTATGTTGTGCAACCCACAATGTGTAGGAGAAGGAAGGGAGAGGGAGAAAGAAAAGCGATAAAGAACCTGCCATTTAGGCAGGCTATGGGAGGGGGAGGGAATTGGGGACATTGGTGGTGGGAAATGGGCACTGGTGGAGGGCGGGGTGCTGGAACACTATGTGACTGAAACCTCTAAACATGAACAATGTTGTAATTGTATATCTCACGGTAGTATAATAAAAGATTTAATTAAAAAATAAATAAATATTTAAAAAAAATTTTCTCATCAGTGACGGCCACTATCTCATTATAGTTCTGATTAGCATTTCCCCAGTCACTAGTGATACTGAGTCTCTTTTCACATGCCTATTCATCATCTTCATGTCTCCTTTGGAGAAATGGCTAGTTCCTCTGCTTATTTTTCAAAATCAGGCTAATGGATGCTATCCAGTTGTATGAATTCTTTGTATGTTTTGGAGAGCCATGATTTGAAAATACATTCCCTCACTCCATAGTTGTCTTTTTGTTCATTTTGTTGATGGTTTCTTGTTCTGCAGAAGCTTTGTAGTATAATGTAATCTAAAGTTTCCCAAGAGGGAGGAATATCACGTTGTGAACAATAGAACAATATGGTGGCAAGAGCCTCAGGGCAGAGGTGGGGGCTTAGTGTGTGCATACAGAAGGCAGGTTTAGGGGTGAGGGCTATGTATGTTTTGTTTTCCAGAAAGGAGACAGTGGGTCAAATACGTTTGGCAGGTCTGATGGAGTCCCATTTATTTTTGTTTTTGTTGTGTATACTTTTGGTATCATACTCCAAAAATCTTTGCCAAGAGATTAAATTTCAGATATGATTCCCATAAAGAGGTGGAGACGGAAGTAAATTTAGAAAAAAAAGACCCAATTTTCCAAAGTCATTTTTGGCAGAGAACGTCATTGAGAGTTCCCTAAAAGCCCATAAAAGAACAATGTTGCCATGGGAATAACTACTTTGTCTGCCCTCTTTCTCCACCCCGACCTTTAACTTCAGAATTGAAACATTACTTACAATGACAGTACTGTTAAGCTGTGTTAAATAATTTACTGTTTTTACCTCCTAAATAAATTGTTTCCCTAATGTGAAGGAACGATTTCCTCTCACCTAAGGTCCTTTCAAATGTCATCAAAAATATAAGTTGTGACAAAATATATTATGCTTTTTTTTAACATTTTATTATACCACCGTGAGATATACAATTACAAGGTTGCTCATGTTTGGAGGTTTCGGTCACATAGCGTTCCAGCACCCGCCCTCCACCAGTGCCCATTTCCCACCACCAATGTCCCCAATTCCCTCCCCCTCCCATAGCCTGCCTAAATGGCAGGTTCTTTATCTCTTTTCTCTCTCCCTCTCTCTCCCTCCCTTCTCCTACACATTGTGGGTTGCACTACATACACTTGGAAGCCATCATGTGCATTTTTTTTTGCCTGGCCGCAATTGGTTAGCGCGGTACTTATTATGCTTTTTTTTACACATTATTCAGTATGTGATATCTCTGAGGAAATTTAAAGACATCTGAGTATATCAAAGGCGAATTCCATCCCCTTGGTGGCAGAAAAGAGATGTAAAAAAAATCATCCTTGATATAAACTAATGTTAAATCAAGTTTTTTAAATTATCTTTTATATAACCATGAGTAAGAAATCATGTACTTAGAAAATTCAATACTGAATCATCTAGCACTATAAGGATCTGGGTGTTTTCATGGATTTAAAGGTGATGTAGGCAGGCCGGTAGACGGAATTTCTAGGAAGTCATAAAACCTATAGTGCCACGGCTGTCAATGCAGGAACCAAGGCCTGGGTAAGGCTTTACCTGTGACAGTGACCCAGAGATAGCTGGATCCCACTCTCAGAAAAGCTCCAGCAGGAACAAATGCCAAGGAAAGGAATTTCAAAGTGGACCATCAGCCGCTCCCAATCCTATGTCGATAGTAAGCCTCACAGGGGCAGGTTGGGAAACCTAGAGAAGCCCACCTGAACAAAGGAAGCACACCCATACACGCCCAAGCCCATGTGCTGCTCGTCCCCACATGGCCAAGCACATGTCGTGCCCAAACACACGTGTCGCCCTCTCCTACCCTCTTGAGTTGTGGACTGGGGCTCTCTCTGCCTTTGGAGAAGCGAGTTCTCCCTTGAGCACTTTATGCTTTCCCTCCTTCCCCTTCTCAAACCCTCCAAATAAAATCTGTTTTTACTTCATTGCTCTCCTACTCCTGAAATTCCTTTCTGAGACAACACAAGAACCTGTAAGGTCTGAGTAAGGCCTAGGGATGGCTTTCTTTGTTGCAAAGAGCGATTCGTCCATGCTCCAGCCTGAGTCTGTGACTCCGCGAGAAATCCAAGGTGATGGGGATTAACTCCTGCGCCAAGAAGACCAAGCTGATGTCAGGGTGGCTTGTAGGACACCTGGCAGAGCTGCGGGGCTCTGGCCCATGATGTGTGGGGCTCAGCCACCCACTTTACCAGTTTTCCAGGAAGACTTTACTGCCTTGTCTAGGTTCCTGGTGGTGAGCATAGGAGAAAGTGACCATCTCTCTCCTCTCCACCTCCCGTTCGCCTCCGTGGGGGCCCATCAATTTCAAATGGTTCATGGCCTCACCTAGCTCTTGAATTTCATTTTGAGAAATTAAGATTCCTGGACACACAAAACAGAAGTGGCATTATCACTGATCTCTGACGTTTTATCTTCCCCCTCAAAGAATCCCTTTCAAACTTCAATATTTATAATCCACTGTTTTACCCAAGTCATCTGCTATTTCTCAAACCAGAATTTCTTTTAGAAAGGAAAACAACCAATAACTTAGATTTTATGCTTAACAGCTGTCTTCTTTTTCTCCAAATTAGATAAAAATAATTGAGTGTACTTATTAAAACAAAATACAGGTCAAGAAGTTCAACAACCAAGAAAAGCCTTTGGAAGGCAAGATTAACAGCCTGCCCACCCAACTTTGAGACAAAGAATTCTCAAAAAAAGGAATCAAATTGGGTTGATTTCTCCAAATTTTGAGCTAACCCCTGAAGTTCACGTGACTGTGGATTTTTTTTCTTACATAATCATCAGAGGAGAAGAAATATGCACTGAACATTGCAAAGGGGCAAATATAACCCTTGACTTTGTGTTGGTGAAACACCAGAGAGAAGGGAACATTTTACTCTCAATGCAAACACTGTCCAATCATACACAAAGCCACAGGCCATTATATTCATTAATCAATCAGCGACTTCTATGCTCCAATAGAATTTGTCTAGAACAATGATGACATATAAACCAAAATGGAAACAAAGAACTAAAGAAAATAATCCCTTACTATAAGGCATTTTAAAATCATGTAGGAGTTAAGATTTAGTCTTAAGTTTTCTTTTAAGTTATACTGAAAATGTAAAAACTCTGAAAGCAAAGTGCTATCCATGGCCATTAATTATATCAAGTTCTTTGCCCTAAAACACAATCCAAAATATACTTGATAAGTTAGTTTGACAACTGGTACCTTTTCATCATATTTAATTTCATGAGAATTGCTGTTTCCTATTCAGCAAGAATTATGGATTACCAGAATAGTGATATGCTTTTGACACAATTTACATGTATGTAAAACACACATTTGCTCATATAATAAAAATATTTTCATTCACATGCTGTAGCTGTCAGAGCAAAGTGTGCACACCACAAAGTATCCCGTTTCTCTGTCCGGCTTCCAAGAGTTTGGCTGTCAGGAACTAGAATGGGAACAATTTCCATGTTGCATAAGAGTTCAGGGTGCTGGGCAAAGGGTAAGTCTGACAGCGACAATCTGCCCAGAACTAATTTGGGGGAAGAAGGGTGCGGTTGCAAAACACACCAGAAGGTGCTCAGGACTTTACTCCTGGCTCTCTGCTCAGGGCTTGCTTCTGAACTCAGGACACCACACGGGGTCCCAGCATGGAATCCAGAGTAGCTGCATGAAGGCAAGAGCCTAATCAGTGCACTCTCGAGCCTCGTGCCAGCCCCTTCGGGACTGTTTTTTGGAGCAATCTCCAGGGAATGTGCTTTAAAGAGGCAGAAGGGAGAATAGAAAATAGGTCGCATGTCAGGTTGTTTTTGTTTTGTTTTTTTTTTTTTTTTTGCTTTTTGGGTCACACCTGGCAATGCTCAGGGGTTACTACTAGCTCTGCACTCAGGAATTACTCCTGGCGGTGCTCGGGGGACCATTTGGGATGCAGAGGATCGAACCCAGGCCGGCATGGGCTGGCCGCATGCAAGGCAAACGCCCTATCCGCTGGACTATCGCTCTGGCCCCACATGTCAGGTTTTAACCTGCTGACTAGTTCACCAATGGCCTGCAACAAATGGCCTGCACCAATGGTGCATTGGTGCACCAATGGCCTGCACCAATGGCCTGCAACAAATTGGTGAGTTGCACGCTCACCAATGGCCTGCAACAAAGTCTACTGCATCATTTCTCATTGATCTAGGTATCAAATAAAGGGAGATTTAAGATGAGTCATACCTTAGGTACATATTTATATTATGCATAATTCTTCTTTTGAAACTTTTCTTTAGATATAGTTTTCTTAAGTCTAAGAAATAGGAAGCGTATGGTCTTCTCTCTGGTTCGAAGATTTTCAGTCCATTATATTATCTTTTAGCCAAGTCATGCTGCTATTTAACTACAAATTAAAGTACTTGACATATTTAATGTTTCGAATATTAGATTTCTTGGCTTCGGGAGTTAGTATAGAGGGAATTATATTAGAGTTGTAGCCATATGTAATACTACAACTTAATACAGATGGGTCTGTTTTTAGAATACTTGTATCACATATGTGGAAAGAAGAAATTGTGGAAAATAACTTTGTTTCACTGAATTTTATTTATTTATTAATATTTTATTATACCACTGTGAGATATACAATTACAAAGATGTCCATATTTGGGTTTTGGTCATACAGTGTTCCAGCACCCATCCCTCCACCAGTGCCCATTTCCCACCTCAAATGTCCCTACTTCCCTCCCCCTCCCTAGTCTGCCTCTATGGCAGGTTCTTTAGTCTTCTTATATCTATCTATCTATCTATCTATCTATCTATCTATCTATCTATCTATCTATCTATCTATCTATCTATCTATCTTCCTTCTCTTACATATTGTGGATTGCAATACATAGATTTAGAGTTTATTTAGGGTTAACTGAGCCTATATTCAATGCTTGTGTCTTGGAGTTTTCTTAGTTGAATCTATTTTTTTTTTTTTTTGCTTTTTGGGTCACACCCGGCAATGCTCAGGGGTTTCTCCTGGCTCTGTACTGAGGAATTACTCCTGGCAGTGCTCAGGGGACCATATGGGATGCCTGGGATTGAACCCGGGCCGGCATGGGCCGCGCGTGCAAGGCATGGGCTGGCCACGGCAAGCGCCCCTACCTGCTGGGCTATCGCTCCGGCCCAGTTGAATCTATTTTTGCTACCACCCTTTGGTCCTCTTGTATCTTCATTGCTTGTACTCTTCAAGCTTGGCAAATATTTTTTTTTTTTTTTGGGGCCACTCCCAATGGTACTAAGGGTTCACCCCTGGCAAGCTTTGGAGACCAAGCTTTGGGTAGTTCTGGGAATCAAACCTTGGTTAGCCATGTGCAAGGCAAATGCCTGACCCACTGTACTCTCTCTCCTTACCCCAAGTCTGGGAAATTCATTTTTGTTTTGTTTTTTGCAAAACTGTGTAGACATACTTTTAAAGGAAACAAAACAGCAAAATTTGGCGATTTTCTATATTTTCCTTGACTCAGTTACATGGCTGTCCTGAGTACCAAATTGACCAAGGCTGTTGATAGCTTCCTTACTTTCATTTCCATGAAGTTTTCTTCTGGGGCTGGAGCGACTGGACAGCAGGAAGGTCATTTGCCTTGCATGCGGCAAACCTGGGTTTGATCCTTGGCATCCATATGGTCCCTCCAACCCACCAGGAGTAATTCCTGAGTGCACAGCCTGGAGTAACCCCTGAGCATTGCCAGGTGTGGCCCAAAAGGAAAAAACAAAAACCATGACAAAATAAAGCTTTGTTTTTCTCAGCCTGGGGCATTTTCTGGATTTTGTTTGTTTATTGATGTACAATTTCAATAAAATAAATGGAGGGCCTCCATTTTCCACACCCGGACTTCCCCTTGTCAGAACTCCACCCAGCAGACCAGCCTATCACATCCCGGCTCTTTGAGATCCACCCTGCTGCAGTCTTTTTAATCCGGGCCCAGTTATGCTGATCCAGAGACAGACACGGGCAGCGCTGCTACTGGCTCTCCCCTGTGCCCAGCGGCTCATGAGGCGCCCTGGAGGGATGGCAGGTTCTAGCCCTGGCCTGCCACCCCAGCAGAGCCTCACAACAAGCCAGATGACCCCCCCACTCCATGAGGGCCTCCATTTTCCACACCCAGACTTCCCCCTAGTCAGAACTCCACCCAGCAGACCAGCCTATCACAGCATGGCTTGCGCGGTCACTTTGCGCCAAGCGGTTCATCAATAAATTCTGGATTTTGAGATGACTACAAGAGTATGCTACCCGCATGGCAGAGCCTGGCAAGCTACCCGTGCTGTATTTGATATGCCAGATACCAGTAACAATTATAGACCTCATTCCCATGACCTGATGGAATGGTTTGAGGCTCTTTATGTTCCTGGAGCAAGCAGGTGCCCTTGGGCTCTACTTGCATGAAATAGGTCATATGAAGATGTTACTGGTGCCCGCTCGAGCAAATCGGCGATGAACGGGAAGACAGTGATATACAGTGATATATTCAATGCTCAGTTCTAGGCTGATATTATCATTTCAATGATTATTAGCACACTTTTCCCTTCTCTACCTTACCTATCTTCTGACTCCTACATGTTTGTGGTATATTCCACTTGTTGACAAGACCCCCTGATTCATGTTTTGCCTGACCTTGGATATTAGTATCATAATATATATATATATATATATATATATATATATATATACACACATATATATGCTCACACATATATTTCACTGTATCACTGTCTTCCCGTTCATCATCGATTTGCTCGAGCAGGCCCCAGTAACATCTCCATATGTCCTGTCTCATGCTAGTAGAGCCCAAGGCATCTGCTTGCTCCAGAAACATAAAGAGCCTCAATCCATTCCGGAATGAGGTCTATAATTGTTACTGGTATTTGGCATATATATCAAATACAACATGGGTAGCTTGCCAGGCTCTGCTGTGCAGGTAGCATACTCTAAATAAATAAATTATTTATTTAAATAAATAAATAAAAAAAATAATAAAATGGACTCCCCCCTCCCCCCTTTTCGGGTCACACCTGGCTCAGGGGTTACTCCTGGCTCTGCACTCAGGAATTACCCCTGGCGGTGCTCGGGGACCATGTGGAATGCCGAGGGTCGAACCCCAAGTGGCCGACCCACTATACAACTGCTCCGGCCCTGGGCCACACTTTCACGCTGAAGCAAACTTGAGTTGTGTGACGAAACTCGAGCAAGTTTTAAAGCTGAGCCCTAAGATTTCTGCTTCATGAGATGCGTCCTGGAGACCTGGGCCCTGTAACCAGAAGGGCCCATTGAGGCAGGCCCCTGCACCAGTCCCAGAAGATGAAGAGACCCCAGGGAGAGACAGCCTCCCCTGACCAGTTCAAGCCATGTCCCCTCAGCACACCCAAGGGAGGCACAGGAGAGAGCCGCGGGGGAGGGAGCGAGCAATCACCACCCCTCAGGACCTCCCTTCCCTGCACGCCCCGAGCTCTCCTCAAGCAAGTGTGTCCTGGCTGCCCGCCCCCAGGGGCACTGCCAGCCTGAAGGACAGGCCTGGCTACCTTTAAGTGTGCCCACTGGCTTGGGGACAGGAGGCCTGCCAAGAGCCAGGGAGGGATCTGGGCATTAGGGGCCAGAGGTGCAGGGGCGGCCACTCCTGCAGGCAGCCCAGGGGGCCCGAGGGACAGAACAAATCCAACACATATATTTATGCCATGCAAATAAATTTGGTCATTCTATTTCTTTTTCCTTCTGGCTAATTCCACTCAACATGATCCTCTCCATTTCCACCCATTTATAGGCAAATTTTATAACTTCCTTTTTTCTAACAGTTGCATAGTATTCCATTGTGTAGATGTACCAAAGTTTCTTTAACCAGTCATCAGTTCTTGGGCACTGAATTTTATCCTCAGAAGCAAAGATTTGATGAAAACAAGAATATTTATAAATTAAATATAATTTTGATTTTCCAGAAAAATTAAAATCGCATTTTGGGCTAAGCTACAAATATTTATTCTAGGGCTCCTTTATATTATCATCTATGATAAACTGATCCATAATTTATAACATTGAGCGTTGCCTTAGTGGTAGAAATTACTATAGTTACAGGTTATTAATGTGGTTAAGAGTGTTTGTCTACAATATTTGGTTTTCTCTACTTGAAAGATAAGAGCTGTTGGCAATCATCAGGTATGTTAATGACTTTAGATAAAGACGGAAATTTATTCACTCAAGATAAACTAAATATCTCTGCCCCAAGTCTTGTTTTATTCAATATCACATCAGCATTTTAAAGTCCAACCACCAATCTAAGCAACATCATTACGAGATATATGTCATAATAATCAATATAAAGTCAATTAGTTAGCACCTGCTACGGGAGCAGGCTAGGAGGGTGGGTGGGAAACTAGGGACTTGGTGGCGGTAAGGGCACGTTGGTGGTGGGACTGGTGTTGGAATAGTAAACACTGAAACAACTGTACTGTGAACAACTCTGTCAATCAGGGGTTTAAATAACGTCAAAAAGTTAAAAACAGGGGCCGGAGCGATAGCCCAGCGGGTAGGGCATTTGCCTTGCACTTAGCCGGCCCGTGCCGGCTGGGGTTCGATCCCTGGCATCCCATATGGTCCCCTGAGTGCCGCTAGGAGTGATTCCTGAGTGCAGAGCCAGGAGTGGCCCCTGAGCATTGCCGGGTGTGACCCAAAAAGAAAAAAAAAAGTTAAAAACAAATAACATGAAATGGAATTAACATATGCAAAAAACAGAAAAGAAAGTCCGACCACCAGTCTTCAGGAGAAAGAAAATTTGCACTGCATATTATTGATATGGGCACAGGGGCTATAGGAAAACAATTAGGATTTGACGTAACAGTAAAACAGCCGAGTGTAATAAATGTTTAGAATTAACATGCACAGGGCTAAAGTTACCTCATGGTCCTTCAGAACGGAGCTACTACTCTAAAGACGTACAGATGGCAAGCGCATACTGAACATGAGCTGGTAATATCAACAGCATAGCTATTTATTTAGCATTTGATTGCTATCGCGGACATTGTATTAATGAAACCTAATCAAACCAACCTCGACGGATGATGATACATGGCAACGTCCACGTGCTTGAAGCCCAACACGTGCTTGGTAGCAGAGCTTCATAGGTGAGTGCATTGCTTTAGAAGTGCCCCGATTTGAAGGACACATACTAAACCAAACTAAAAATACCAAGAAGATAAGCTTTGGACAGTACATCACAACTATAATTATGTGCAATTTTTAAGCCCATATTCAATTACTTGATGTGTTACCTATCAGCATATTGAGGTAGAAAGTGAAGAAAATATTATTTTCTGGTCTTGAAGTATCATTATAAATTTAACTACTTCAATACTTATTCATATCTTTTTCCCCCCACTGGATATTTCTTTTTTTTTTAACTTTTTATTTTTACAATTACAAAGATATACAATTAAAAAGTTCATATTTGGGTTTTGGCCATACAGTGTTCCAGCACCCATCCCGCCACCAGTGCCCATCTCCCACCACCAACGTCCCCGGTTCCCTCCCCCTCCCCAGCCCTGCTCCATGGCAGGTTCTTTATTTCTTTCCATTTCTCTCTCTTTCTCTTTTCCTTCCCTTCCAGACTATGGATTACAGAACATTTATTCATATCTTATTTGTGTACTTTTAATATAATGCTGATAAGGCCAATTAACACAACGCAGGGCACACTGGGGAAATAACCACTCCAAGAACAGAGCCACCTAGTGGAATGTGCAGCCAGGATCACCAGCAATGGTGACAACAGTGAAGACATCAGCCACTTCCATTAGCAGACTCTTAAGAGCTCTGCTTCCCAGAAACAACAGTTTATAAATGAACACGATCTGAACCCTATGGCCTTCCTTATTGTAGCCTTCCCTTGTTAGATAATAAGAACGATACACAATTGCAGAGACAAACTTCTCCCATCACCCACATATGCATACACCTACACATACGCACACATACATACACTCTCTCTCTCTCTCTCACACACACACACACACATGCATATATACATACATACAAAGCAAAATGGGACAACTTTGGTCAACTTAATAGCATAATGTTCATGACTGGATAGTGAAATTTCACGTGAATTTTTTTTTACGCTTCTAAGAATTTTCCTCATTCAATATATTCAATATATCTTAACCAAGAATTTTATACTTAGAAAATATATTTTCAAAAACTGTGGGCAAGGACTGAAACAGTCCTTTTTTTCCTTTCTGTTTCTTTTTTCTTTCCTTTTTATTTCTGTTTCAGACTGAAACAGAAATAAAAGGAGCTGAGCCATCAGCGACATAAATTATGCATTTATCACAAACTTGGTCCAGTCTTCATGTAGGAATAAATGACTTACAACAGGCTTAGACATAAGGAACAGAACTTTAGATAAGCGTAGGGCCAGAGCGATAGCACAGTGAATAGGGCATCTGCCTTGCATGCGGCAGATCTGGGTTTGATCTCCAGCATCCTATACAGTCCCCGAGCACAACCAGGAGCAATTTCTGAGTGCTGAGTTAGGAGTCACCCTCAATACCAGTGTGACTAAAAATAAAACAAAAAAATAAAAAGATAAGCTACAGATCACAGATATAATCATGTAGAATTTTTAAAATGCATATTCAATCACTTAACCACGTACTTATCACCTATCAGCATACTGAGGTAGAAAATGAAAAAGTATCATTTTCACCTTTCAGATCCTGAAAAGGAGCCTTCAAAGGAGCAGCTAATTATGTCCAGCTCTGCCACTAACAAGCTAAAGTCCTCAGTCCTCGTCCATTGCTCTTCATACTCTTACAGTTCTGACACCTGGAATGTAAAGAATTTTCATATTTAATCTAAAAAGGTCAGATAGGAGGCAACAGAAACTCTTGTTATTCCTATATTTAGAGAGACCCAGGCAGTACTATAGCGAGAAGAGTTGATCCTGGTATAATCAGAGTACAGACTTCTCACTCCAATAAAAAGTATGGCGGGGGCCGGAGGCGATAGCCCAGCCGGTAGGGCGTTTGCCTTGCATGTGGCCGGCCTGTGCCGGCCCGGGTTCGAATCCCGGCATCCCATATGGTCCCCCGAGCACCGCCAGGAGTGATTCCTGAGTGCAGAGCCAGGAGTAACCCCTGAGCATCGCCGGGTGTGACCCAAAAAGCAAAAAAAAAAAAAAAAAAGTATGGCGTTTTTATAGGAATATTAAAATGAATAGTGATCTGCAAGAATGGTTGAAATCAAGCAAACCTAATGATTTCTCAAAGCTTTTAGCTTCTTTTTCTTTCTTTTAGGGTCACACCCAGTGATGAGCAGGAATTACTCCTGCTCAGCACTCAGTAGTTACTCCCAACAGTGCTCAGAGAGCCATATTGGATGCTAGGACTCGAACCCAGGCCATTCACATGCAAAACAAATGCCCTACCCGCTGTACTATCTCTCCAGCCTCAAAGCTTTTAACTTCTTTTACCGTCTTGCCTTCGCTTTGTAGTTTTGATGACAGAGGCTCCGGACACACTTAGTATCGTGCTCACAACTGGCTGTGGTGCTCGCCCCTTGGTCACCATGCTCTCTATGAGCTGGAATCTTAGTTCTGGCACTTGGACACGCAGCTTGTAATGTGTAGATGGAGTCCTAACACTTTAGTCATGTGCTTACATGCATGGTTATTGGGAGCACTCTGGCTCCTGGGGCTGGCACATTTCAGCTATGGGGCTTGCCAGGGACGATGGCACACACCTGGCTGTTGGGATTTCACTCAACTGATACTGGGGTTCCTGAAGAGCTCAGCCAGTCTCATGTTTTTGTAAGGCAGGTGTTTTTGACGTGTAGGCACTATTTTTAAATATATAAATAACTCAGTTCACTGTATCACTGTCTTCCCGTTCATCATCGATTTTCTCGAACAGGCACCAGTAACATCTCCATATGACTTATCTCATGCAAGTAGAGCCCACCTGCTTGCTCCAGGAACATAAAGAGCCTCAAACCATTCCATCAGGACATGGGAATGAGGTCTATATTTGTTACTGGTATTTGGCATATCAAATATGACACAGGTAGCTTGCCAGGCTCTGCCATGCGGGTAGCATACTCTTGTAGTCATCTCAAAATCCGGCATTTATTGATGAACCGCATGGCGGCCACGCGAGCCGGGCTGTGATAGGCTGGTCTGCTGGGTGGAGTTCTGACGAGGGGGAAGTCCAGATGTGGAAAATGGAGGCCCCTCATGGAGTGGGGGGTTGTCTGGCTTGTTGTGAGGCTCTGCTGGGGTGGTGGGCCAGGGCTAGAACCTGCCATCCCTCCCGTAAGCGAGTTGAAGAGGGGGCAAGAGAGAGAGGAGAAAGAGAGAAATGAGGAGATAAAGAACCTGCTTTGGAGGCAGGATCGGGGATGGGAAGGAAGTGGGGGCATTGGTGGTGGAAGATGGACATGGGTGGAGGGATGGGTGCTGGAACTCTATATGACTGAAACTCAAACAAACTCAGTTCACCTATTTTAAAACTTTCATTATGATTTACATAGAAAGTCAGTAACACTCATCTGAATAGAAAGCAGTCATTAAATTAAATCCAAAGAGAAGCCTTGTCATGTCACATAGAATTTCCTGCCACACTCTCGGACCTAGACTGTCTCTCTTTGTGAACCAGACTGGTTTTCTTTGTGACATTAGTAAGAGCTGGAGGGATTATAAAGGTATACAAGCATCACAATGTGACCTGCTTCCTTTATGTTCATCAGATATATACTATCAGTCCTCAAAAAGGAGTAACTTACTGAACACCTCACTACTGGCAAGCACTTCCAGTGTCCTGTTAAACAGTCTTGCCACTGGAGACGTAGTAGAAGACTTGGGGTGTTTGCCTTTGACAGTTGACTCTGGCTTGATTCCTGGCACCACAGAGGGCCTCCTATGCTAGGAGTGATCCCTGAGCACAGATCAAGGAGTATTTCCTGAGCACCAATATGTGTGGTCCCAACCCCTTGCCAAATAAAAAATAATTCCAAATAAAATTAATCATACTACCATGACATAGACAAAGACAAAGAACCTCCCACTCCAGGCACATCTCTTCTACTCTACCATTCTCCCTGCATTAACATACGCCTCAGAGACCTGGGCCCTATGAAAGCAGGATGAGAATGCTATTCGGATCTCCCAGAGAGGAATTGAAAGAGCTATGCTTGGAATATCACGCCTCACTCAAGTGAGAGAAGGAATCTGGAGCTCCGACCTCTGTCACTGTTCCAGAGTTAGGGACACAGTCTCGTTTGCCAAGGCATCGAAAATCAAATGGACTGGACATGTAATGTGATCTGAAGATGACCACTGGACTAGAGTCATTACCTACTGGATCCCACGGGATGTCACAAGATCATCTACAAGATGATCAGACTTCGTCTAGATTCTGAACGAATGGTTTGAGACTCTTCATATTCCTGAAGCAACCAGATGCCATTGGGCTACACTGGCCTGTGATGGGGTCCAATGGAAATGTTACTGGCACCCGCTCGAGCAAATCGATGAATAACGGGATGTCAAGTGATCAAGTGACCATGACATTGATCCTATCTTTCAAGAAATATGCTACTATACTAAGCTAGATACATGTCACTAAAACACAAGCTTAGATTTTATCTCGAATGAAGCTGGTTAACCAAGAAACGTTGCTTGTCAATGGGGCTCCAGAGCCCCCTCGGTTGGGTAGAAACTGACAAACACCTTTGAAATTATCAACCTTCTAGCCCTAATCATCAGTACAATCTTGGACAGTCATCCTTCCCAGAAACACCTATTTTTAGAAGTTGACACCAAAGATCCAGAACGCTACTACAAATATTACCCACAGTGCTCAAACAGCATTTTCTTTGTTCTACCAAATCAGTTTTGTGACGTGTTCTAGAACACACATAATTTTCATGTTTCTCCCAAAGCTGGCAGATCTCACATTTACCAGGATTCAAACTGCTTTGGTATTGCCCTCGCCGTTTACACTCTGGAGAAGCTGCTTCAGAGAGGAACATCTCTCAAGGGCCACCAGGCGATTCTGCAACTATTCACTTCTACGGGTGTGAGCATTTAATTAACAACTCACCAGATGGAGGGGCAGGTTAGAGCTTTCGAGGTAGATGTAGGTCTTGTGTTTCCAGCTGCTGTGTCCCTATCCCACAGTACAGGGATACTGAGGAAGGGCCCCGGCCGGGAGCCAGCAGCAGTAGAATAACAGATGCTCCCCTGGGTTTCTCCCTCCTGCCACTCAGGCACCGGCACAGCGAGTCCCGCACCAGTCTCCAGCTAGGAGCAAACTGCTCTCTGCTCCTGGAAGCAACTCGTTCCTCCTGAGTCACCAATTCCTCCATTTCACGGTGACACCGTCAATGTTTAACATATTTATTTCCCCTGCCAATATAACCAAGGGCCTTTATTTATATATTGTTTGACCGCTTGTGAAACTGTAAAGACCCACATTTTGGCCATTGTTTTTATTATCATTTAGGAAGCATGGTTACCATGTCAACATTCATGGCTTTGAAATGTTTTCTTTTGATTTGTTTTTTGGGGGCAAATCCAGCAATGCTCCAGGCATATTCCTGACTCTGCACTCCGAGATCACTCCTGGAAGAGCCTGAGGGACCATATGGACGCTGGAGAATGGAATCAGAGTCAGCGTCTGCAAGTGCCTTATACTCTATGAAGGCCTTCTATGCTCCTCTTGGTCACTGCTCCTCGCCCCACCAAAATTTCGAGCCCCCCCACCACTGTCCCCGAATCACCCACATCAACTTTTTACTCCTTCTCCTTTTGCTGCTGACAATCTCATTCTGTAATCAAAGGCCAAGCGTTAGTGATCATGTAAAATTGTCTATTTACTCATTTCGTTCTCTATATATCACAGGTGAATGAGACCATCCGCACTGTCCTCTCTACGGCTGATCTTCCTCACCAGGAAACCCTTGATTTCCATCCACAATGCAGCAAACTGCATTATTTTATCTTTTCCTGTGGCTGCACTGTAGTTCACTGAGTTTATCTGCCACGACATCTCATCCATTCCTCTGTCATAGGACACTTGTGCTGGCCAGTCCCAGATCCTGCTATCATGGACTGCAAGGAACTTAAGTATGCATCTATCTTTGGGATTAATGTTTCCATGTTCCTGGAGAGGGTGATGTCAAAAAGTGGAATTGCTGGGTCGTATAAAGCTATAATGTTATTTTTTTGAGTAATCTCCCTTTAGTTTTCCATGTAGGGTTTAACAGATGACATTCCCACTATCAGAGAATGAGGGTCCTTTTCACCAAGTCCCCACCAACACTAGTTGCTTTATCTTTAAATATTTGACTTAAGTTTAGTTAAGATGCTTACGTTAGTGTCAAAGTACATGATATCAATGTCCAGAGTGGTCGAAAGCAGCTAGCCATCTATTCGACATAGGCCACACTCACTGGTATGAGATGATATCTCATTGTCATTTTGATTTTCATTTCCATGAAAATAAATAACAATGAATACTTTCTCAAAGTTCTACTGATCATATCTATTTCCTTATTTGGGAAGTGTCTTCATCTCCCTCTCTCCATTTTTGATGAGGTCATTTTCCCCTTCTTAAGGTTACCAGAAGTGTTTATCAACCCCTGCCCCCTCCCCTGTGAGCTGCTGTCAACACACTGCAATGACCATGGCATTGCGTGCACGCAAAAGAAGGGCGGAAAACTAGGGCGAGTGCACTGCCAGCAAAGCAGTCTGGGAACGTCTCTCTTGGCTCAGCCGTTCAAGTCTGAGGGTTCAGTGCTCTGACCCAGTGATGCGGTGCCTGTGCGTCCAGCCACACTTTGGAGCCATCAGGACCATAACCAGACGTGCTACACTGAGGGATACAATTCTAAGAATCAGAACCAGGCGCTTGTACATACTGGCCATGCACCCCAGAGCTGAGAACTAACCCTCCGACCCCGTGTCTTTGCTCTTTCTTCCAAAGTCTCAGGTGTCTGAATCTTAGAAAAGACAGCTCGGCTTCCTATTCACTCTTATATGGATATTGCAAAGACTTGACTAGGAGTTGCTCTCAAGTTTTAGTAATGTTACTGACCACTTGCTGGTTCAGGCAATAGGAAAGACGCACCTTCATCAATTATTTCCATCAATGACCTCAGACAACAATTTGGGAGAGCAAGGCTGAGCAGACGCCATTTTGAAATCAAACCTTCAGTCACTGTTAAAGTACTGAGAAAGCCCTTCCCACAGTGCCTGCCCTTCCCACTGTAAGAGTGTGGGAGCTACCTACTGATAGACACAAGACACTGCAACTAAAGGGATATGACTGGGGGTTGAGGAGAGGGGAAATGGTAGTAACAAATTCAACACGATTCTGAACTAAAAGGCCTTGGCAGGTGGGAGGGCACAGAGATCAGAATCCAATAGCATTCAAACCTGTGAGCAACGCCCCTCTAGTGACAGCTCAGGTCACTCTGTGGTGGCCAAGCTTCTGAAAGTCAGAAGAAACCAAGGTAGCTGGAAATGTTTCTGAAGCAAAGATTGTGTTTGCCAATAAAGTGAGTATTGGATGGAAATACCAGATTCATCAAAAAAAATCTACACAAAGTGAAAACTTGAGAGAAGATGAAGCACTTTTAAGGAAATGAATAACGTTTCTAAAGGGCATTCGTATTTATGACTTAATCATGGCAAAGTAAATTTTATGAACTTTATAGCATTTCCATAAACCACCTATGACAAAATGAATTATATTGCCAGTTATTTTTTACAGATATAAGTACTCAGATTCTGCCCTTTGAAGTGTTGCAGGTGTGGCTGCAGTGCCTGGCTGCATCGGCAGGTGGCAGACAGAAGACAGGCTTGTCTATACCCAGGACTTTGCCCCATGGGCTCTGGATGGTTGATGGTATGACAGAGGAAAAGATTGAGCCCTCTGGGATGTACCCAGAGCCACAGCAGAGCCTGGCAAGCCACCCATGGTGTATTTGATATGCCAAAAACAGTAACAATAATGGACCTCATTCCCAACGAATGGAGATGTTACTGGCACCTGCTCGAGCAAATCGATGAACAAAAGGAAGACAAGTGACAAGTACTCAGACAAGAAAAATCCCTGTCTCATAATCTGTTAAAATTAGAATAACCCTTAAAATAACTTAAAATTCATACATCTCTACTAGCTGAACTAAGAATTCCTGAAATAGAATTATTCTGTAAAAAAAATTATTCTGTACATCTTAGACATTTTGACAACCATATTAATTTGTTCCCCCCCCGGCCCCCCCCCCCTAAAATAACTTAGACTTTAAACATACAAGCACAAAATTACTTTATATAGTGATGAGTACATAGCTGTGCAAACATATATTCTTGATATGTGTGTCATCTTTATGTTTCTGGGTACACATATAACCACATACATACCCTTCATTCAAAAATGCCTTAATTTTTCCCTAAGTAAAATTACACTCATACATACTATTGAGAATACCATGTAAATGTATGATACCTATATCATTCTACGGTCAAAGTATAAAATTATTTAAGACATGATAAAGAATAAGTAAAAGTTTTCCTTGAAGAAAATGAGAAAAGAGAATCCTGCCACTTAGGTGCTGATTGCATTAGAAGGAAAACATCATGTGAGCCTTTCTCAGACTGTGCTGGAAATGAATACATTTCTATGAATGAAGTAATTGATTGGCCTGGTAGAACAGAGAATGAAGGTGATGTCTGAGAAAGGGGGTTGCTTAACTCAGGCCAAGGGAAGTCAAAGCCAAAAGGAAGGTTAATTGCCAGAAGCATACCAGGCTGAGAGAGAGCAACCATGCTCAGAACAGCCCTCACTCCGTTGGAAAACAAACCAAGAGCATAAACAAGTCCATTTTGGCTTAATTTCAGTGGCCTGGTCAAAATCCTTAATTCCCTTTCATCGATCACGAAATGCTAGCCCACAGAGCAGTGGCTTTCAACTACTGGTCCATGAAAACGTGTGGTCCAAAGATTCAAAAATCAATGTAGGTCTGTGAACAAGTGTGAGGTCAGGGGCCATGCTGTAGATGAAAATCTCCATAAAAACCATGAGAGCTAGGCCAGGGAGATAGACCAGAGTGTAGGACACATCCTCGGGTGTAGCCCTGAGGTCCAAAGCCCCAGCATCAGTGGGTGGTACAAGGAACTCCAGGGAAGTTCAGATAATCCTCAGCACTGCAGGGTCAAAGCACTGAACCACAGACCTAGTTGGCTAAATAGTGCTTCCCTGAGCACCTCTTTGGAGGACCTCCAGTACCAAGTGCCTCAAAAAAAAATAGAAACTACAAAGGCTTCTACAAAAGTTATGTTAATAACCAGAAACAACCAAGTCATAGTTGTATAACTACCACAAAAATACCTGATAACGTTACCCATTGATACATATATGCCTTTGTGCCGTTTTCGAGGATCCTTTATTATCAATTCTACCAAGAATATTCTTCTGAAGTCTATTATTTCTGGCTGCTCCAACTCTGATCTGTCCATTTACGGCCACTCATTTCAATTATTCCTCCTACAGCCCGAGGAAGGCATGATTTCATCAGTGTTTTCAAAAGAGAATTTCCTATTAGGTCAACTTTGGGGTGTAGACATCATGCCTCAAGTGTGGAGTGTCATTATTGATCCTGTTTAAGCTGCCCCAATTTTAGTGCATTAAATCTCCCTATACAACGTACTACTGATATTTCACAGTTCCCTATGGGGAAGAAAAGAGTTACTTCTCTTTGGTAGGTTCATTCTCAGCCTATTGGGGGCAGAGCTGCTAGAGAAACCACAGTTGAGATATCCTGACATACTTTGGATATGGACAATTCATTTTCAGTTGACCCATAACTCTCAGCACTTGCCTTTATGTGTTTTTCATCACAGGAAGTCCTAATCTTTCATGAGCAAGTACCAAATCTGTATTACTTAAAATGTTATGTGGTTAGAAATGCCAAAGGTATCTACGAGACTTTTAGGAAATCTTAAATTCTAACAAAGCATAACACTCCCTAAAATGTACTCAGGGAAAACAAAACTGAACATTTTATTTTCTATTCTCTAACGTTTCCTCAAGATAAAAAATTGATTCCTAAGCCACAAAAGTACCAACAAAGCCACAATTAACAAGATGCTAGCTTCTATGCTTAAAATTAGAAAACTTAACAATTTTGTCATCAGTAGAGATGACCGCGGTTACTGCGAGTGGCATATTTGTCCGCAAACGTTGAGAGCTATAACAAGAAATGTTTTCATGCATTCCTTCAGATTCATTGACTGTGCAAACATTTGTTACTTGCCTACTATGTGCCAAGAACCCGGTTACTAGCCCTGATCTTTGCTGTGAACAAGATCAACACACTCCTCCTCTTACTCAGCGTGTGTTCTTCTTCCTGTAAATAAGGAAATAACCTATGCCAAGTGGTAATATGGACTCTGCCAAAAGACAGAGCTAGATTAAGATAGAATCGTGAGAGTGAGTGCTCATGAGCTGTTAGTCTGTGGGACCCCCCAGGGGCAAGGAAACTGAAGTAGAGACAGCCAGAGAATAAAAGCAGCAACTATGCGGATACTGAAGGAAGAACATTCCACATTGAGGAGAGACACGCAAGGAGGGTCTAGCTCAGGAGCTTCAAGGAAAAGCTCTGATTTGATCTGATTAGAGAAGTGGAGCCCAGTCTCCCATGGGATGAACCCAGAGCCACGGCAGAGCCTGGCAAGCTACCCATGCTGTATTCAATACGCCAAAAACAGTAACAATAATGGACCTCATTCCCAACACATGGAGACATTACTGGCGCCCGATGGAGCAAATCAATGAATAATGGGAAGACAAGTGATACAAGTGCAGAGGAATGAAGGGGGGAGAATTAGAAGCTAAGGCTCAAGCAGAGCAGAGACACAGGATCTGGCTGGACCCACGAGACTTAACTTTTATTCTACGCAATAACAAGATTGCAGAGAGATGACAAACTCTGACTCACCTTTCAGAGGATCAATTCTGTGGTTGGGTGGTGAGTAAACCAGGAGAAGGCAAAGGATGGAGGCAAGGAACCTTCCTGAAGGCTGTCGCAGTACACAAAAGTGACAGCGAAGGAGACCGGGGTGGGAAGTGTGTACATGATAAGAAGTGGTGAGCCTCAGAGTTTGCTGAGAGATGCACAGAGCTGGAAAAGAGATTGTGAAATCTCTGCCCTGAGCTGGGAGAGGAATGGGAGGGGAATCAGTGAATCAACAATGCAATTTCCTGAATATCATCTCGATGCAGACTCACAAATATCATCTCAATGCAGACTCACCTAATATAATGGTTTGAGGCTCTTTATGTTCCTGGAGCAAGCGGATGCCTTTGGGTTCTACTAGCATGAGACAGGACATATAGGGATATTACTGGTGCCCGCTCTAGCAAATAGATGATGAAAGGGAAGATAGGGATAGTGATAGTGATAGTAGACTCACAACAGAAGCAAAATGTTACTTTCAGTGACAAAATGAACTCTTTAATCCCAAAGTGGAAAGTTCAAATTTGTTGTACTAGTTCATTGATGCTCTGACAAATCTTGATACTTTCTTCCCAAGTTTTTTTTTTTTTAGCTATATCTATTCTGCTAATAAATACCCCTGTTTCCCAGTAAAGGAAGACAAACAATCTCAAATGTGTCATCTGACACCAGTTAAGTCTCTGGGAGAAAGAAAAAGCTTCCAAATCTACCACCTGCCATCAGGAGGCCAAACTGAAATCCCTTCAAGGTACTGATTCAAGCAGTGTGATGCAGGCAGAAGCAGAGCTCTGCAGTGTGTTTTTAAAGGTGCTTGACGACAGAGACCGAGACTGTTTAAAATCTTAGAAAGGGGCCGGAACAATAGTACAGTGGGGAGGGCGCCGTAAGTGTATGTTGTATGTGTATGTTGTATACATTGTTTGACTTGTATGTGGCTGACCCAGGTTCAATCCCCAGCATCCCATATGGTCCCCCAAGCACCGCAAGGAGTAATTCTTGAGTGTAGAGTCAGGAGTCACTCCTCAGTATCACCAGGTGGCCCCAAAAGCAAAAATAAAATAAAACCTTATTGAGAGGCCTGGGTCAAGGACGGAACGCTGCCCTGGGGTCCTGTCAACCCCATGTGGCTGTTTCTCCTCTGCTGGACCCTCACCTGCAGATTTCCTGATGGTCCCTGGCACACACTTCACCTGCCACTCTCAGTCCCAGGCCCTTCCTCAGCCATGGAAAACCACAGACGTGCTCCCAGCACCTGAGGCGCTGTTTGGTCTGCTGCATTTTGCTTCCTAACACTGACTCTGCTGAGATTATGTTTGACTTAATAATGCCCTTTCGGAGTAGATCCGCTGTGATCACAGACATCAGCTTATCAACGCCCTTTAGGGTGAATCTGCCATGTACACAGGGATCGACTTAGTAACTCCCTTTCAGAGTGGATCTGCTGAGATCAGAGATCAATGTATTAATGCCTGTTTACTGGGGTTATCTGATCTGCCTCATCACTGGGATTATTTTATTAACGCCCTTTTTGGGGTGGATCTGCTGTGATCACAGGGATTATCTTATTAATGCCCTTTTGGAGTGGATCTCCTGTGATCACAGGATCGACTTGGGCTGGGCTTTGGCAGTCTCCCACACAGAGGCGGCCGGGGGATATTTCCCCAGAGATAATGGGTGGTCTCGAGGAGGAGACCTTGACATCATGAGAACAGCGCAATGTCCAACCTCACTGACCCTCGGGGCATGTCCTCTGAGCCTTGCCAACCTCATTGGCAGCCTCGCCTACTTGTGACATCATCCGCCTATCGCCCTCCTGGGAAGGGGTGGGTGAGAGATGACAGGAAGTCCAGAGGGTGGGGAAGAGGCCAGAACAGTCCTTCCTTGCCCCATTCTCAGAACCCACCCATGACCCACACCCCTGGGCGCACGGCACGAATGGAGACTGGAAGCACAGGCCTGTGGACCACCAGAGAGCAAAAAGGCTAAAAGCATTTTCCATGAATCGGCCTTCTTGGACTGAGAAAAGGCAGATGCTGGCATTCCCGGAGAGGAAGCCTCTTCCGTTTCTCCCCAGCTACAAATCCCTCCTGCTCTGGCCGGGAAGGGCTCCATTCAGGCATGCGGGGGCGGAGGGGAAGAGCTCAGGCCAGGCTATTTTTAAGCGAGCTGGGTTAAGAATGGCTCCTTTTCCCTCGGACACTCTTGAACTACCCAAATGTCATGTTGGCAAGGCACTGCTGCCTGGTGGCCTCCGAGGCCCTGCGTGGAGGTGACAGGAAGGGTCAGACGCTCCTCTTCTCACTCGCTGCTCCTGTTGCTGCACTTCCTAAAAGCTTTGTGACCTAGAAAGGAGATGTACGTTATGAATGATGCACGGGCCCGCAGAGAGCATGGGGCGTCAGCAGCTATTTATACCTCCATGAAGGAAAAAATGAGTACAGGGCAGTGATGCGCCCGGCAGGACCATGCAAGACTCACTGTCGGGAAGAAACAATAAACAGCGAAGGGAGAGAGAGGACGGCGAGGCTGTTGCCAGAGCCCAGGCCACGTCCCTGCTTTCTTGGTCTGTCCGAAATCGGCTGGCTTGGGAAGGACTTCAACTTTATCCCGGATGTCTCCTTCCTGTGCTAAGCATCCTAGGTGCCAGTAAACGTCACTGCTGTCCACATTCCAAGAACTGGCTTCACCCCATACGTACAGACAGGCTCACACTGGACTCCAGTCTGCGTCCATCTGGCCAGGATGTCAGAGTGGGGGGTAGTTTATTTTAGGCTTAAGAAAGTATTTGAGGGGCTGAAGCAATAGTCTAGTAGGGAGGGTGTTTGCCTTGCATGCAGCTGGTCCGGGTTGGATCCCCAGCAACCCATATGGTCCTCACCTCCCTGCTGTTCCCAAGCACTACCAGGAGTAATTCCTGAGCCATGAGTAACCCCTGAGGCATCACTGTGTGTGTCCCACGAAGAAAAAATAAATAATGAAAGTCTTCCAGATACTTGTGGGAATTAGTTCTGAAATGGGGAAGGGTCAAAAGACTTACTCAGATTTGTACACTATGGTAGAAAATTATTTTCTCATGGTACTTAGTTGCTTCCTCTAACTGGTGAAATATTTGCAGAACAACACAGAGGCTGGCGTGGGCAAGCACAGCTGCTAACATTAACACCAACTGCTGCCTGACTGGAGCATAGGATGCCAGGCTTTACCTCTGGACTTTTCGCAGTACCTGCCCTGTGTGGCCGAATGTGCGGTCCCACAGAAATTATGCTGCGACACTTAGCAGTTGAAGCTCTTGCATCACTTGTGTATTTCTGCAAAACCGTCAACTTGATTCTCTCTTGGATTCAATCAAGTGATGGGAATGCTGATTACTGGGAAAAGCAGATGGCATTTTCTGAGGCTCAAGATTAGGTACTTCCTGGCGTGACTTTTCCAGATCCACGGAGGCTCCACCCTAGAATCTGGACTCCTCAGAACACTGGACAACGCCTCTGAGATCATCTGAGGTACATACTACACTCACTTTGTGTCCCCATGATTTCTTGTCTCCCTCTGCATTATTTCTGAACAAACACAAGCAGCTCCATTCTCCTCTAAATGGTGATCTCTGCTAAAATAACACTATTTTTTAAATCAGAATTTATTAGTTGTTTATTGTATATGACTTTATAATAGTTCCCACATCACAGTTTTATACTGCAATGCTGCGTCACAGGCCCCCACCACCAGCGTGCCAGCATGGCATAGGCACCAGGGGATACTACTCAGCTAAGGAAAAGGAGAGAATCAGGCAGTATTCAACCATTTAGATGGAGTTGGAGGGCCTTGAGCTAAGTGAGGTGAGAAGGAAAAAGACAATCATCAAATGGTCTCACTCACACGTGGAATGTACTGATACCAAGCAAGGAGTAAAGCAGGCCCAGAGAAACAGCGCCAGCAGACAGTGATCTGATGGCAGAGCAGTGACCTGATCGGGGAGAAGTGGGAACTGTCACCTTAGAACTTAACTCACTGGACACTATCTTCGTCACAATTTTCCTCCCATGGCCACACCTGGGAAGAACTGAGATCAAAGACAGACCACTTGAATTTCTAAGACTCAAGATAATTTTGTAATCATTTCAATCCAGTGAACATCATTTTTCCCCACATAGAAAGCTGGTGGCTGAAGCCCAGGGACAGAGGAAGAATAGTAAGCTTGTCTCATGGATGAAACTTTTCTGTAGGATAAAACCAATACAACCCATTGGGCTCATTCTTTTGACTGAATTTTGTTCTATTTTCCTTGAGCTTGTGCGCTGAAAGTACTTTGGACCAAAACAGGAAGGAGGCAGTATGAAGGAGGTCTGATAAACAGAAGCACTTTTACTGCAAATAGAAAACAGAACAGAGATGAAAGAAGTTCACAAGAACCCTAGACAGTACTTAATAGACTTAGGACGGTTAATCTGGCAAACATGAGGAAAGAAATGATGACCTCCTTTTCATATAATATACTGTCTGGAATAGGAACCTAATTTCATGAGCTTAGTCATTTTTGAAACCCAATACACAAAGATTGGTGTTTGTCAACAGCTATGGAAATACAAATATTCAGGGTATTCTAAACAATTTAACACATTTTATGAAAGACAAGAATGCTATCAGAAGAAAAAGCGATAAATGAAAAAAGCTCACGAATATGTTTAATGCTCATTATCTTTTCTTCTTAATAGAAAGGAAATTTTAGGGCCAACATATAGCTCAAGTGGTAGTGTGCGTGTGTGACAGACGACGGTATTGAGTTTGACGCTGGGCACTGCATACCCGCTCTCTCCTATACCGAGAAAGGGGTACTGAGTTTGATGTCCAGTACTGCATATCCACTCTCCTGTACTGACAACGGGGGTATTGAGTTTGAGGCCCAGTACTGCATACCCACTCTCCCGTGCTGACAAAGGCAGCTCCGGGGGTCCATGAGAAGAGCTGACCTGACTAGGCCTTCACTACCAAGGCAAACATCCTTGGGGGTGGCCCCTTTCTAAAAGGTAAGTTTATTTTCATGAAATTCTGCACCTTATACTTGTACGTCTAACCTTCAGCTTATGTGGATGCAGCTCTTGATCACTCTCAACATAATTACTGTAGAGCAAGAAAAGCTCAGAGACCTAGTCAGACCCATTTTCCTTACAAGAAACAGAAGGACATAATCTCGTACAATAATACCCAAATGTAGGGAGACCCACATGATGTTTGTGCTTTTATCAAGTAGATACTGTTGTCAGATTTCCTGGTTATGTTTCTGGAGAAAGGAGAAGGGGCTTTTGGGCCATTTTGGCTCCTCTTCGCGCTCTGCCTCCTCTCTCCTCTTCTCTGTTCTCTTCCCTGTTGGGACTTAGCACATGGTAGTGGCCATCTTGGCCTAGGATTCTAAACCTATACGTGGCCAGGGTCCAGTTAGGAACCTAAAGTCTGGGGTTTTCCTATTGTTGAATTGTATACCAGAACAAGTGTGAGTAAAGCCTTTTGAAAGCTTGCTTGAATTTCGCATCTGGCCACCGATCCCCTGGGGCAGAAGGGGATCCCTAGACCCTGCTCCCAGATTCTGTCGGGGATCCCAGAGGCTCTCCAACACCTGATGATTAGCATTTTTTTTCATATGCCTTTTGGCCATTTGAATTTCTTCTTTGTTGATGTTTCTGTTTATATCTTCTCCCCATTTTTTTGATGAAGCTGGCTGTTTTCTTCTTGCAAAGTTCTACCACTGCCTGATATATCTTAGATATTAACCCCTTATCAGATGGGTTTTTGGTGAATATTCTTTCCCACTCTGTGGATTGTCTTTGTATCTTGGTCACCATTTCTTTTGCAGTGAAGAAGATTTTAGTTTCCTGTAGTTCCACATGTTTATCTTTGCTTCCAATTGCTTTGTTAGTGGTTTTTCATCTTTGAAGATGCCTTTAGTTTCAATGTTGTGGAGGGTTTTTCCTATATTTTCTTTGATGTACTTTATGGATTAAGGTTTGATATTGAGATCTTTAATCCATTTTGATCTGACTTTTAAAGCTTAGAAACAACTGTTTCACAAAAGTAATCATATTTGTTTTAATCTACCAATAGTCAAAGATTAGACAGGTTAAGTGACTGTTCTAAATGTTTTGAATGTCAATGAAAATCAAAAAAAATATAATCTTATTACACACACACACACACACACACACACACACACACACACCCCCTGTTCCTGCATCCCAGAAACAAAAAGGGTAAACTGCTCATCCCTCACTGGCCAGTTAATGCCCTTCACTCCAGAGCCATAACACTGTAGTTTGGATTCCCCCAGACTCCACCAAGTTACACATAGGGCAGTTGATATTTGTTCAGTGTCTGTTTGCTATAAGTAGAGGGACTTGGGAGAAAGAGATTTGTACTTGAATATCAGCCAGACTTACAGTTAAGTCATTATAACCTGAAATGAATGGCCTGGTTAGTGTCTTTTTGGCTAAGTGATTATTGAAAAAAAATTGAAAGGGGCTGGAGTGATATACAGTGGGCCGGGTGTTTGGCTTGCATGACATGGTCTCAATCATTGGCATCCCATATGGTGCCCTGAGCACCGCCAGGAGTAATTCCTAAGTTCAGAGCCAGAAGTAACCCCTGAGCATCCCGGGGAGTGGTCCAAAAACAAAAACAAAACAAAAGTTCAAAGGGATTCCAGAACTTCTTACCACACTGATCACAACTTTCCTGCAATGACACTGACCTTTTTCTTCACCATTTGAACTTTTCTCTGGAGCCAGCTTCCAGGACAATGGAGCTATCCTGCCAATTTCTTTTCCATTATAAGTGACTTTGGAATTTATGTCCTTTCAATGGTAAAACTTAAAACTGAAATTCTCACTGTTCCTTATAAAACAGAGAAGCCCAGGAAATATCACAAACGGAAAACATCGCTTTAACTTTTCACCTCTCACCAGAGCCAGCGCCAGCTCTTCAAATGACCTTCCTCTCTCTCATTACAGCCCATGCTTAATTAGATTTTTTGGCTCTTATACTAGTCTATGATTTCAATTTTTTTTTTCATAGAGTTTACAGATCAAAAAAGCTAGAGCCCATATAAGCAGAATGCTTATGTAATCAGAAAATGTATCCAAATCAGTAAGGAAATTATCATTTCTAGTTAGCTCACACAACCAGAAAACACAGTCCCAAAGCAAAGAACTGCTGGGTACAGCTGAGATGACTGTTCCTATCTCCCCCAGACTGACTTATGCAACGTTCTGGTGTTCACGACTATTCTTTCATGGAAAATCTGTCTGGGAGGGTGGGGGGGCAGAGGTTGTCCCCCACTTTTTTTAAATGTTGTAATTCAAAACAGATCAAAAAAATACAATGAACTTCTTGTACTTTGCAAACTCTGATGCAGCCAGACAAGAAGGTAGAAACCAAAGTGAACACTGGAAAGTGAAAAACTTCGGTAGCGGCCCCTTTGCCTAAGGCATTTACAGTATTATAAAATCAAAATATTTTGCTTGAGCAGTTAGAAATACACTCAATATTTTCAAGTGCAGCAAGTCACACATTCAGTAAGAACTTTTATTTGGTTCCTTCATATGTTACAGCAAATGAATGCTTATTAATGGATGATGACAGTAATTTTCCCTTTCTTGATTGTAAAGGGTTTTATTTAAATTTCTTTCATGTTTCTCTTTTCCCTAGGAAGACTAGCAGATGAACTGATTTAAGGACACAAAATCCTTATGGATGCGCATGTAAATGTTAAGGAAAAAAAGAACTGGGAGTCCTTTTCCAATCTGACCTCGGTCACTCCAGCTAGAAAAATCTGTGTGCTTGCAACGACTTCCTCCAAAACTGAATAGATGACTGAGATATTGACGTTACATCGTCATTTCCTGAGTGGTGACAGAAAAGTTCTGCTTGGGAAATAAGAGAATATTACAAGGTTTGCACTTTGGAAACTTACTTACAGGACAAGAGATTACGTGACAAGAGAGTCAGAGACCCGGAGACCAGGTTTCGTGATGAGAAGCAGTGACTGAGGCCGAACAAGGCACAGATTCTCTCCACCCAAGCTGCCCTGTGATAGAGGGGCTCCCCTATGCACTGGGTTGGTTCAGGTCTCCCGGGATGAGGAAAGATATGGGAATGGATTGTCTCTGCATTTCTCCACTTCTAGAGCAGTGTTTGCCTGAATACCTGCCATCTTTATCCAGAATCTGTTATATCAATTTTAAGATGAATAACCTGTGAGCCCTATTTTCTCATATTACCAAAGTGCTAAAAGCAATGAATGTCAACATCTGAGAATGATTATTTCTATGTATTCAAATAACTCCAGAATGCCGAGAGGAATATATTGGACTCAAGACACATACTAACAAGCACATCAACTCTGCCTTAACATAATATACAGCCAACTCCTATAAGGGAGGGATCACTAAAGTCGGCTGTTAAACACTCACAAGCTGACTGGATGGATCTAAATTGTACTTTTATGAAGCTGGATTCTTAGGTATATCTTGGAGCATCCTTACAAAGAGGAAAATAGATGTTCTGGTGAACTCTGGAGAAGATGAAAGTTGATTTCCTCTGGTAATATTCTCTACACCCAAGACACAAACCTTTTATACTAGAGAGAAGTCTCATGCCAGCAAGAGTCTTACATGGGTCTGCTGTGAAAGACAGTTAAAATGAAATAATTACTGCACTGACTGGCTAGCTTGGTAGGAAAAGCAATCTATTATGTTAACAAAAGGAGGACCAGCTAAAATAGGCGGAGGTGGGAGCAGAGCTTTAACATGGTACTAACTCTCCATTTAGTCCAGTTCCCTTTTGTTTATTTTAGGGCCACACTCAGTGGTCCATGCTCTGGCGCAGCTACCAGTTGTGCTCAGAGGGACCAGGCATTGGACCTGGGCCAACCACATGCTGAGCTGCAGTTCAGCACTTTGTCCGACCCTCCCTGGTTCATGCTACTGAGCTGAGGTTGCTGAAGAATGTCATCAGGATGTGTCCATGGTATGAGCAATGTCAAGCCCCTATATCTGCACAAGGCCCACCCTGCGCAAGGCTCAGCACACAATGGAGACTCGTCCAACACTGTTGATTGTATCAAGGCTAAGCTGAGCATAACACTGGTCTTCAGAAGCTAACCGTAACAAACTTCCTGCCAATTTGTAGATAATGTGAAAAATAAGGGCTATGGGTTTGACCAGGAGCTACCTCCTTGCCTGTAAGAGGAAAGCTGACTGGCTTATCTTACCTGGTGTGGTCTGCTTTTGTTCACAAAGTCTACAGCGCAAGTCAACCTGCTAAAGAATTGCCGCGTGTGCAGCTCAGAAAGTGATCTGAAACTTTCCCAAGATGCCCTGATGGGAAGGAAAGAGGAGGGAGAACTGAGCCAAGGCAAGTAGAGAGGAGCAAAGATGGAAACCAATTCCCTCTATTCTGCAAAGCCAAGTATGCCTCTGAGGAAGCTAATTCCATTTTCTTTCATCCTTAACCATGCAAAGGCTCTAAGAGTCCATTTATAATGATCATTTTTTAAAGGTTTGGGTATCACTGTATCACTGTTTTCCCGTTCATCAGCGATTTGCTCAAGCGGGCCCCAGTAACATCTCCATATGTCCTGTCTCATGCTAGTAGAGCCCAAGGCATCTGCTTGCTCCAGGAACATAAAGAGCCTCAATCCATTCCAGAATGAGGTCTATAATTGTTACTGGTATTTGGCATATATATGAAATACAACACGGGTAGCTTGCCAGGCTCTGCCGTGCAGGTAGCATACTCTTGTAGGCATCTCTAAGTCCAGCAATAATTGATGAACCGCGGCCACTTGCGGCCGCGAGAACCGGGCTCTGATAGGCTGGTCTGCTGGGTGGAGGTCTGACAAAGAGAGAAGTCGGATGTGGAAAATGGAGGCCCTCATGGAGTGGGGGGTCGTCTGGCTTGTTTGCGAGGCTCTGCTGGGATGGTGGGCAAGGGCTAGGACCCACCATCCCTCCCAGGCATCTCGTGAGCGGCTGGTCACAGGGAGAGCCAGTAGCAGCTCTGCCCCATGTCTGCGAGTCTCTGGACCGGCATAGGTTTGGGTATGAAATACTTAAAGATGTGGTTGTTTATTGCAAATGTGCATGTGTCTTTATTGAGAATCTGACGCTAGTGGAGTCATCCTTCCCCTCTCTCAGAAACAGAAGGGATTTTCTGCAAACAACTCTGAGTTGTTTGGGAGTCAGCTTAGGCCCAGGAAGCAGTTCCTGCCGCCCTCAAGAGGAATGGTGATCAGAAACCCATATTCGAGAGAGAAAACCTCTCAAAAATCTCAGTTGCTCTGACTAAAACACTTCCCTGCGGAATCCCAGACGCTAGGACCGTCAGTCATTTTTCGTCTGTTATTCCAATAAGAAATGTCTGACTTAAACACCATAAAAGTCTTGGGAAAAACATTTTTGAACACTGGTGGGCTCAGGGGACTGATAATGGAATATGAACCTTTCACCCCCAAAATTCTTCCTTGGGAACCAGAAAAAGGTGTGTGTGTGTGTGTGTGTGTGTGTGTGTGTGTGTGTGTGTCTGTGTGTGTGTCTGTGTGTGTGTGTGTGTCTGTGTGTGTCTGTGTGTGAGTGTTGTGGTTTCTTTTCCTTCAGTATAACCCTCCTGCAGCCACCCACCCCTTTCACAGGTGGTGCTGAGACATCCAGCAACTGCCCGCACTCCAGAACACATGAGGAATCTCTTGAAAGTTGGGGGTTCCTTTGAAATCCTTTGTCAACTCCAGTGACAGATGAAGAACTGGTCACATCATCATTGGGAATGTAGAGAAAATGCATTTTTAAAGCAGGAATCAGAGGGGACCCGAGATTCTGAATTTTTAGCTGTTCCCAAGCAGTACTGACCCTACAAGACTCTGAATCAGACTCGAGCTGCAAGGATCTAGCCCACATTTACTTTCTAATTTTATTTGCAGGTGCCACAAAATATCCTCTGAGAGAGAGAGACAGAGACAGAGAGAGAGAGAGAGAGAGAAGAGAGAGAGAGAGAGAGAGAAGGCAGAGGCAGGCCTGGGGAGGAGGAGGGAATCAGGGGGACATTGGTGGTAGGAAATGGGCACTGGTAGAGGGATGGGTGCTGGAACACTGTATGACTGAAACCCAAACATGAACATCTCTGTAATTATATATCTCACGGTATCACTTGTATCACTTGTCTTCCCATTGTTCATCAATTTACTTGAGCAGGCACCAGTAACATCTCCATTCGTCCCGTCACATGCTAGTATAGCCCAAGGGTATCTGCTTGCTCCAGGAACATAAAGAGCCTCAAGGCATTCCTTCAGGTTATGGGAATGAGGTCTTATAATAGTTACTGGTTTTTGGCATATCAAATAAGACACAGGTAGCTTGCCAGGCATCTCATGGTGGTATAATAAAAAAAAATTTATATCCTCTGCATCAGCCATCAGAATGTCTGACATGCACAAGACAGAAAATAAAACAGTGTGGGGGGGGGGAGACCATTTCAGCTTCCTTATGAGATCTGTCTGCCACATGCAGCTCTGTCTTGTGTCAAAAGGGTTAGATCAGATTTCTTTTTTTTTTTTTTTTTTGCTTTTTGGGGTCACACCCGGCAATGCTCAGGGGTTACTCCTGGCTCCGCACTCTGGAATTACTCTGGCAATGCTCAGGGGACCATATGGGATGCCGGGATTGAACCCAGGCCCGCATGGGCCGGCCACGTGCAAGGCAAACGCCCTATCCGCTGGACTATCGCTCCGGCCCCTAGATCAGATTTCTTGTCCCAAATTTCTAGCTTCCTACCAAACTGATAACTGCACCTGTATATTTGTCCTGGGACCCTTTGGATCTCTGTTCCTAGGCACAGCAGGTAGAATCACTACTCAGAAAAAGAGAAAACACCCTGCAGCAACCTAGAACCAGCAAGAGTCCCTTCAGGGTCAAACTCCACCCGGTGACCCCATGCTGTGAGTGGTCCATCCCTGCTCACCTGTCTTCTACCCAGGTAGAACCTCTTGGTTGGTGCCTGAATGCCATCGTTCCCAGAGTTATACAACAAAGGCAAATCAAGGGCACACAGTTTGTTCTGGGTACATTGCTTCATAGCAGACTGCATCTGAGAGGAAAGACTTAAAGCTGGAAAAATCGTCCCGAGTTTACTAGACTATAGTGAGCCAGATAGACCAGGAGGGGGGGGGGGAGGTGCAAAATCTTGAGATTTCACTGAGGAACAGAGATATATTGAAGCTCAGCAATGCAAATGCTAATGACAGACCTCAGCCCTAGTACCTGGGTGAAAATGCTCCACAATCTAGACTCTCAGAAAACGCACAGCAAGACTGTGGAACGGACTGGGGAGGTGGTCTCTGTAACAGGGGAGGCCCGCAGATGACAAGCCTGGATGCTTTTCAAATAGCATGAGGGACCAAAGATCTGAGCATGCACAAGAAGGCCTGATGTGTGAAAGATGCACCATAAAGAATTTGTAGATCAAATGCAGATGCAATGTCTTACCATGATCACAAGGCACCCAACGGATACACTGTGCCAAGCAATCCCGCCCTTCTCTTTCGAAGAGGACTATTTCACACTGTCTTGAATTTGCAGAACCCAGCTCTTCAGTGGGTTGTAGAGGGCCCTAAATATCCACTGGAGGTGTTGACACATCTCGACTAGGGTTTATTCTCTCAAGCCATCTCCAAGAGGCATGCAAACCCTTTTCTCTCTGTCTCTGACACTCCAGGCTAGTGTCACGGGCTATCAACTCCTACGTGGCTCATTTACTCTAAGTTGATGGCTGTGGGAACTCCATCCATATGCACTAAGTGTGCTCTTTCGCCTCCCACTAAGTCTGTCTGCTGGAAATTATTTTTTAGTCCCGTCCAACAATATACCTGAGCAGTGGATTTCCCCAGCACCCTGGAAGTGGTTTTAAAATCTTATGAATCCTTAGAAAAATCAGAGACAAGCTGTTCTACTGACTGAAAATTTCTCTTTAGCCTGAGAAAGATAATCCCAGAGCAATAAACTCCACCTTACACAAATACCATATTGAGTCCACTATGAGAAAGAAAAACAATGACTTCTATTTATTTCAAAGCTATATATACATCATGAGACTGCGAGCCTTTAATTTCTGAGTCTCTTTCTAATACTGGCTCAATTGCATTCAGAGAAAAGGCTACCACCGGACTTCACAGCACTCGGTACCCTCTCTTCTGAACATCACCGAGTTTAGGATGGCCTTGTTATTTGCACTCTGAAGAGAAATGACATGGCCAACAGGTGTACCCAGTACACCAGCCCTCTAGGGGTTTTTACCAGGCCTTGAGTTACTGAAACTAGCAAATATCCAGCGAAAACCATCTTCTCAGTGTCTCTGTTCAATACATATGGAACAGGCAAGCGCAGAGGTTACTCATGAGTTTCCAAGATCACTCCACATGAACTCGAAGCTGTTAGCCACAGACTGGAAATGTACAGCACTTCAAATGCATGTTCCCCATTCTTGATCTAATATAGCAAATATTATGTACTTAATAGCATTTTATTTTATTATTGGAGGTGGATCATACCCGGCTGTGCTCAGGGCTTACTCCAGGCTCTTCTGCACTCAGGGATCACCCTTGTCAGTGCTCAGGGAAGCATGGAGGGAGTCAAGGATCAAACCTGGACCAGTGGCACTCAAGGCAAATGTCTTAGAGGCTGAATGATTTCTCTTGCCCCTTGATGATATTTTCAAAAAGAGAATCAATGTTACACACTGTCTTTTAACAGTGTGGAAGTCTTACAGCATCTGCATTATAAGTACACAGTTCAAGAGCAAGTAAAATTCAAGCTAAATAAGAACTGAATTTAGAGTTTGAAGAATAATTGGCCTCCCCATTTTTCTATTAGCAAACATTCAATGCTGGTCAGAGTAAAGATAACCAAGTGTACTTAAAATACAGTGGCAGACCATGATTTACAACTTTGCCTGTTCATTCCCATAATCTGAGATAAATTTCACTATCTGCAAAGCCTGTATATTGGAAGCATTCTCTAAACAATAAACACAAAGGCAAAACTGCAACAGAGACATACCGTATCTGTGCAGAGAATTATCTTTCCAATTGGAAATACTTTTTCCCACCTTACTAAAACTACATTTTGAGTATTTTAATTCTGTGATTATAGCTTGAAACTGACAATATGATGATATTTATAAATAAATTACTAAATTTGAATTTGGATTTATTAAGAAACCAATTCCATGCTAAACAAACTGGAAACATGTATAAGAGAAATATGCCTCAAGAAAGTAGTGCTAAATGTCTGTTTTTGACAGTTTCTCAAGTCCCGTGACTACATGGAGAATAACAAGATACATATCAATACAATTGATATTATTTTCATGGCTGTACATAAATTCTACATAGTTCTACTTCCCCCCTACTTCACTATGCAACCTCAGAATTCCATTCGCTTCTTCTAATACTGTCAAGACAGAATTTCATGTTTCTAAGAGACCAGGTTTCTTATCTGATCTTAGGAACCCTCCTTTACTCCCGCTAGGATCTCAGTCTGCTGAATCATCTACCTCTCTCTCACGGAAACAAGTGTCATGGATCTATCGCATCCCAGCAAAGGTCAATTTGTCCAGCGGGTCCTTCACAGGTTTCGGAGCGAACTGTTCGTAGAGGTTCATTCCGGTCAATAAGCTAACAGGAGGATTTCGGGAGTACTGGTAAAGTTCCTCATTCTTCATTTTATTATGATTGAGAACAGGGCTGAGAATAAGGCAGCTACTCTCTACAAGAGGACAAAGTCAAGAAAACTTCAGTAAAAATAGGACCAGATGCAGGGTGGAGCTTCTGCCCGCTGGCCCTGTGCTAGGCTGATGGGGCATCCTGGAAGGGGGCAGGTTCTGGCCCTTGCCTAGCAACCACCCCCCAACAGACTCTCAGAGGCCGGAAAAACCTCGTACTCCACAACCACAGCCATTCTCGACACAGCCCCACCCCCATGGCTCGCAGCCACTTTGTGTCCACACAATATCTCCAAACCAGGTCTACTCATCTAACAGGCATCCCATCACATTTCATAGAAACACAAGTGTTTGGACATGATGTGTGGCCTGTGGGAACATATTGAAAATTTCTATATAGTGGGTTCAGATGGCACAATGGAGATTTAAGAATCTCCAATGACTTGTCTAAGACCACATTCACCTACTGTGTTTAGAAAAGTAGCCCCAATGAGCAATATAGAATAGATTATTCAGTGTATGCATAGGACAAGCTCAAATAGAGGCTGAGATCAATGTGACATAGGTGTTGTGCGTCAGTGCAGTGGTGGTGAGTCTGGGGTAGACGGTAAAAGACCACTGTGTTCGGGAGCCCAGAAGGTGAATCCAAGAACAGAATCGGCCAGACTCCCCTCACAATAACCGGGAAAGATAAAGGCATGGCTTTGTCATGAGCAGAGCTGTAATTTATATGAGCTGTGATGAGCAACATAACTGATGCTGGCTAAGGGAGCAGGCAAGGGGAAGGGGACGGGGGTGGGAAATGTGGGTCTCTGGTGGTGGTACGGGGCACACCGGGGTGGGATTGGTGCTTAACAATGAGTCTTCTAACAACTGTATTGCGGAAAGCTTTATACTTTGTAAATGACAGATTTTAAATAAATAAAAGGAAAAATTTTAAATAAAAAATAGGGCCAGAATTCTTTGACAATAGTCAATTGTGAAACCATAGGGACTTCCATATTGAAGACAAGACACTCTGATTAAAAGATTTATTATTTTCCGTTAGGTTCTCACTCACTGTCAATAAAAGAACACTCCAACTACATTTTCATTATTTAATAACCACTCTCCTAAGTTTCAAAAACAATTTTGACTGGGAAATGGCATGGTACCAAATTTAATATTGCTTTTAGACTGTAGTGTGGGTTTTTAAAATGTTATTCAAATAATCCAGTTGAAAACAGTAACATCTGAATACACACTCTAAAAAGAGGTCACACAGATAGCCAATAGGCACATGAATAGCTGCTCATCATCACTGATTATTAGAGAAATGCAAATGAAAACCACAAGAGCTACAATAGTATGCCTGTAAGAATGGTTTATATCAAAGTGAACGAGAGTTGAAGAGGATGTGGTGAAAAAGAAACTATTTTGTATAGTTGGTGGGAATATAAGTTGGAGCAGCCGTTTTATATGCCAGTAGATAACATTATACCAGTATATAATTTATAGCTTCCACTATACATCAAAGTTGGAATTGCCATGGATCCAGCAATCTTACATCTGATATCCTTCTGAAGAATAACATTAACATGAAAATTGACATTCATCACATTATTTACAGTAACTAAGATAAGGAAACAACCTAAGTGCTAGTTAATGAATGCTTAAAGAGGCAATATATATGTATACATAATGGAGTACTGTTCAAGTATTAAAAACAGTAATTTTTCAATTTTCAGAAAAAATGGAAGTCAAAGGAATTATGTGTTATGTATACGGCTGAGGGAAAAAAGAAGCATTAAATGATTTAATCATGATTAGATGATTTTATAATATAGGAAATAAAATTGATTAAAGGATAAAACAAAATAAAAACTACCACAGTGGACACTAAAAACAGAACCAAGATCACCTGAGAGGAGAAAAGAGATGTGAGAAATGTGTTTAATAAAGAACAGTACCTTTATTTTTTAATAAAAGTATTTTAAATAAGTATGAATCGTGGAGGTAATTAATATGAAAAGGCTAAATAAATAAGGTAAGGTAGTCTAAATAAGCAATTGCATAGTGTTTTGTATTTATAAGATGATTAGATGCAAAGGAAAGGGGAACTAGAGAAATCTGACAATTTTTCTCTCTTGTCCTCAATGTCTCAAATCTAAAAATGTTGCAAGAACTTTTCAAACATTGGGACAATAAATTCCTCACTCTGTCACATAAAGCAGACCTAAGTATCATGTGAACTGGTGAAATAAATAGTGATTCATGTCTGTGTGATGTTGAACACATCATCAATCATCTTAGGTCACAGCTCTTCATCTGTAAATTTAAAAAATTTACAGATTCATCCATATTGGTACATAATCAGTTTCTCAAATGATTTATGAAGAAAACAACACAATCAACTGAATTGTCCATGTGTATGCTCACAGTTTTATCCTGGATATCAGACAGATCACCAGCCCACTCAATTCCATGAAATTAAAACTCTGCTTTACTTTCAGAAGACCCAAGTAATCAACTTTCCACAGATTACACAATGTGTCATTAAACTATGGTATATATAAATATGTCTTCATTATACATTTTATATACAAAGGAAATGAGAACACATTATATTTGATGTTCATCAGTGAAATTTCAAAGATTGAAATATACTACTCTGGAAAGTTCAGATGTATCACAGCTACATGTATGTTTAAGTCACCTGGCAGGTTTTCCCTTCCACCCCTACCAGTCACAAAGACAGGCATAAGATCCTGTCATTATATCAGCCCCAAACTTACCCCATCATATAACACCAATGCTCATTGCTATTCCAAAACCAATAGAAAATGTCAGAAGGAAAAGGACAGATATAGAATGACTGCATTCATTTGTGGAATTTAAAAAAAAAAATTGGTGTGAGACTAATGTCCAAAGTCAGGTAAAATGCGCCAGGAGGAGTTGTCCAGGGCTCCGAATCTGCCACAAAGATGTAGGGAGCAGAGGGTAGGTAAGATAGAGAAGGGACAAGTTTGACAATAATAGTCGTGCTACCTGCACAGCAGAGCCTGGCAAGCTACCCGTGTTGTATTTGATATGCCAAATACCAGTAACAATTATAGACCTTATTCCGGAATATTGAGGCTCTTTATGTTCCTGTAGCAAGCAGATGCCCTTGGGCTCTATTAGCACGAGACAGGACATATGGAGATGCTACTGGGGCCCACTGGAGCAAATCGATGATGAACGGGAAGACAGTGACAGTGACAGTTGGGAATAGAAACACTGGACTAGAACCAAGTATGAAAAGTGATAAAGGAATATAATGATAACCCGTCACAATGTCTTGTTTTGCAAAACACAATGCACAAAAACAGAGAAAAGTGAGAAAGAAAGAAGAAAATTGCCAGTCACAGAAGCAGGTTGTGAATGGTGGGTGGGAGGGAAACAGGGCACATCGGTGTTGGAAAATGTGCACTGGTGGAGGGACAGGTGCTGAAACACTATATGACTGAAACCCAATCATGAACAACTTTGTAATGGCCTACTGCATGCTGAGTCAATAAAAATAAAAAATAACTGATGTCAGAAAAGCTCAGAAAATTACTTTCAAGTTATGAAATTAGTGAAAACAGTGTTTCTTTCTGTGAACAATACCCCTGATATATACACAGTCTCGCAGCAATCGTGGAAAGTCCACCAAGCCCCTGAATCATCCCAGATAGATCCATCTTCTGGTTGAATACACTGAGGCTTCTTGGGAGGGGAACAAGCAGCGAAATATTTCTCCCTTCCATGAGGCCTGACGGTCACAGACCCGAGCTCTTCTGACATATATGTGGCACAGCCTCACAGTTACTGTATGTGCAGTCACAGACGCAGCCACAAGACATTTCCAAATTTCACAGCACTGATAGCCAACTAGGAGCACAGCAAATTTGACAGAAAAGTTGTACAGAAACTCACGCATCTCAACAATAACAGAAAAGACTCCACCAGCAGCAATCAGCCCAGAAAATTCAGTAAACACCATTGTGAGACATAACAGTGATTAGAATCTGACTTTTATTGATCTATTTCCTGATAATTTCACTTGTCATTTTGCAAGCAAATTTGCCTGTCCCTGCTAAGGAGACAGTCTTGAGAAGTGGGAAGCAATTGGGGACATTGGTGGAGGGAAGGTCACATTGTGGTGGGATTGATGTTGGGAGATTGAATTCCTTAATGCCTGAAACAACTGGATTATGAAAATTTGTAAATTAGTATTTAAAAAATAAAATTTAATTAAAAAACCTATATTGTTCATAGCTGGAAGCAAGGTTCAGTAGTTTAACACACGGCTTGCTCCATGAGGCCCTGGATTCTGTCTCCAGTACATAACACACAAACATACAGCTGCAATAAAAAGCATGAAACAATCATCCAAGAATCCTTGGGGAGATATTGTTTTTAGAAATTATAATAAACAGAACTTGTCATTTGCAGGTTCTTCCGTTTACGGTGTAGATGAGACTGGGGCTTTGCAGTGTGGGTAAGGCCAAGCCTGGCTCTGCCTCGCTGCCAGCGCCTCATCTCATGCTCTGTCTTTTATTTTCATGACATTTGAAGACATCCCTGTGTTCTCAGAGAGAATGACAGGATGGCAACCTGACCAAAACACTCTTCATATCCAGGGGGAGACGAGGAAATGGCAGCTTCCTTTCCATGAAAGAGTCCACCTGAGGGAACTGTATCACACTGAGAACAGGAAGGACAGAGCGGAGATACTGAACATGCTCCACGCAAAACCTAGAATATGGAAAGCAATGAGCACCCCCACAGGACATAGACAGAGCCTTGCCTGACCAGACACTAGCATCCTGGTGTTAGTGTCTAACACCTAACACACCTAACATGCGCCTCACCTGGGTTTAGCTGCCAGCACTATCTGGTCCACTGATCTCTGTGGGTGCAGCCCAGGAGCCCTGCAAGCAGTGCCAGGTGTGGCAGCACCAGGATGACCCAAATCACCCCGCACTGCACGGCTCAACATCCCCAGCCATTTGCTTTGAACCAGGAGGGAGCGACCCCTCTCCTCCAAAAGTCTTTTGCTCAGGATCTGAAGAGTTGCTCAACTAGAGGAATTTATGCGAGCTTCTCCACTAACAAAACCCTCTCTCAAGACTTATTTAGGAAAAGGCTCTACATCACAACCCTGTCCAGTGCAGAGTTTCTGTACATCTTAGCAGGAGGACGTGGGGTGTTCTGAACAGGAGTCAAAGCTTCTGTCCCCACCAGGGGCCTATAGTCAAGCGACAATACTTTAAAAGAAAAGCAGCTCTCTTCCTATGTACTCGCCCATTTCAACCTTGCTCCCTCCCATGCTTGGCAGATTTTTAGTTTAGCAGAACTTTGTTTTTATTCATAAAGTGAAGAAACACACCCTTAGCCCCATATAAAAGAATAAACAATTGGAATAATTCATCCCCAGTACAAAACGTACAATTTCCCTTCCAACTACAGGAAACCAATCAAAATATATAAGTTCATCTAAGACACGGTGTTGATCAAGGGCAAAGGCATCTTACTGGGTTATTAATATTAGCAGAAACCGCCTCGATAAAAAGACATATCCTCCCAACAGGCTATGGCTTGTACATTTGATACACCATGAACCAGGAGTATTTTCTGGATCTCTGCACGGGGAAACAAGCCTTCATCTAACACAGCTTCACTCCTCTCCAGAGAACTCTCCTCCACATTTCAGAGAGCTCGCCACTTTCACTTTACATCTTTTAAAGCAATTTTTCATATCTTGTGCTAGATTAATCACGTTCATCAGAAGTGTTTATCTTCATTCCACATAAAACAATGAGGAGTCCCCGGAATCCTTTCACTGTTTGTACAATTCCTTAATCTGAAATGGGTGTTTTCTGCTTCTTTTCAGCTACTTTGTTTTTTTTCATGAAGAAAGAAAAGCAGACATGAAGAGTTGCTTGGCAGTTAACCACACTTTCAATTAACAGGCCCTGCTACTGTTTATCTTTGAAACAGCCGTGGAAATTTCCAAGACTGTAAAGTCAGCCAGGTCCATTAGAGGGTGCTACAGGGAATATTAGTTTCTAGACATATGGTATTCAGATGAGCCAGAGATAGAAAATGCAAGTGACCAGGGATAACTGTGCAGAGTATGGAATGCTTCAATCTCATGAAAGTCCACTCCAAAGCACAGTAGAGTACTGTGTCCTCGAATGGCCAAGAGCTATTTGAGCCAAGAGTCTCTGATAGAACAGATATGGGAGGTCCAGTGGGAATGTGGGTTCTTAAGAAAGCAGGACCATCACTTACTGGGATTCAGAACATCTGGATGCTCCCTGACAGCGTCCTCACAGACATTTGGTGCTTTGAAATGATGCAAGATGGAGCTGCCTAATGCATGAAGTTAGGGTGCGCATAAAATCCAAGGATGCATAACCGTCTGGGCAGACTGTGGAAATTAAGACATAGAGAAATGTTCTTTCTCCCTTATACTAGTGAATAGTTTATTCGATTTGTAATGATCAAATATCTAGAAAATAAATTTCTTCAACAAATATATTTTATGTTTTCACATTTAAAATAATTTAATCAAGATATGCACTCCCAACATGACCTCTTGTTGAAGATAAATGCTTAGGTCATCTTCCCAAAATCTCAGTATCTGTTTTTAAGTAAAGACATTTAATGGTTGGTTAAGCAAAAGAGGATCTTCCTGAACAGAACCTATAGACTTTTCTATTAGAAAAAGAAATGGTTTGGGGGGTGCTGGAGAGACAGTAGAGTAGGGGGGTGGTCCTGGCCTTGCACAAGGCCGAACCAGGTTCAACCCCACACAGCAGATGACACCCAGAGCCTGCCAGGAGCAATCCTTGCATGCAGAGCCAGAAAAGACTTAGCGTAGCTGAGTGTAGTCCCAAAACAAAAGAAAATGTAAATAAGAAAAAGACAGATGGTTTCTTGGTATTGAGCAAAGTGTTGTGTTAAATATTTCAAGATGAATCACATCACTCCTCCAAATGTTTATTTTTCTGGATTTTTTAAAAGAAAATTCTTGAAGAGAAGTATTACCACATCAAGAAGTAGTTCAAGAAGTGATAAAAGAAACAGTTTCAGATATCAATGTGCACACTAAAATTATCTAACGATTTTAGCAAAACTTTAACAGACCACTTAAACTATGGGACTCACTTGCTCCTTTTGTACCTTCAGGGGAAACTGCTGTTGATACTGCAAGGAAAATTATTCTTCACCGATGCACTGTAATAGATCCTCTAGAAATATCATCTCAGGAACTCACTAAGCCACTGCAATAAGCATATAATAACCAACACACATTACATACACAAAGAAGTCAGTGTTTGGGGAGTTGAAATGACTTGCTCAAGGCCACGATCCAAGTAACTGTTCAAGCTAAGATTGAGTCCTGCGATCTCGACTCTATGTCCAGATGGAGACCAACACTCTCAACACCCTACCTCTTATCACTTACTACCTAAATACATACATGAACTCCTGATGTTCAGCTGCTGAACAGGAGTAGCAGGTAGTACTAATAATGAGACTTCCCTCTACAGGTTTACAATATTTTATAGACTTTTTATGACTGAAAAGATCAGAGTTTGCCAACTTGTTTTATTATTCCATGAAGGATCTGATCACCTGCTTTCCTGGAAAAATGACTGTGCATGGTATTAGAGAAACGGGGCCATCATCACAACCCAGACCCTGATCATCTTTGTGATTTGAAGCGAGTCTCCAAATTATTGCATCAATGAAAATCTCTGATTCACAACTGATATCTCCAGTCACCCTCTGGTGGCTTGCAGCTGTGTTTATGATTCAGCTAGCATGCTTAACACTTTGCACAACTGTATGTCTCAGAAGCCACAATTAGGATTGTGGATGTGCATTCCAATATCAGTCTGATTTGTTATTTGAAGGCAAACAGAACTGAAAAATGCTAGAGGTTCTTTACAATCATCAGGATAAGGTAAATAATGCAATAATTTTGTGGATTCTTTAAAAAATTGAAAAATTGCACCAGAGGCATAAGTTAGGAAGATGTAGCCTATGCTCCATTAGGTGAGCAAATTACAACTCGCAATGTATGAGCGATTACATTCTCAAACCACATTCAATACTTTTTTAGAGTGCAGGATTCCTACTGGAGGGTCAACATGTGAGTAGATTTGATCCTCTTAGAGGCAAATATTTCAGGGGGAAAAAAGTCCAAAAAAGGTTGCTTTAGCTTCTCAAACAGTCCAATGCTTTTTCTTTCCCCCAAGATCCAGATATTATGCTGAACTCTGAAAGATAATTAAACAGAAAGCAGTGCCAAATATGTTTGGGTTTTAAAGCCAAGTGTAAGCAGTATCATCACCTTAGAGGAGTTTCTATTATTTAGTTCATCCTCCTTGAAATGCTTTTTGTATTTTGTTTACTTGAAAAAGAGATACTAACAAACAGTTAAATACCATATGGTACAAGTCATGGAAAAAAAAAAGAGTTTAACTACAGTTCACATAAAACTGAGACCCAAAGGAAGGTTATTTTGAAAATGTACACAAATAAATTTTGAAAACATTTGGGGACATTTTGGAGTTCAAGCCTACTGTCACGGAGAAGAATGCAGCAGTGGTTGGCATTGGGCTGGCAGATGCTGGAAGAACAAAAAAAAATAGCATTTAGCATGACTATCTTTGAAAGTCAGACTTGATGCTTCATTATTTGAAACCTGAAGTAGATGAGACATTAAAATGATAAACCATAAACATCAGTGACAACTTTTGTGGTGACCAAAGAAGGAAACACACTTTCACTGGCCAAAGCTAAATCACTTTCTCTTTCACAATCCTTCCCCTCCTTAAGAGTCTGCATGTGGTAGGCGCTGTCTCCCTGATTCTCTCGTTCTCCTTAGAATGGTTCTATTCGATTACTCCGACTCCTTTCTCCTGCCCCTGGAATCTGGAAGCTGAACACTGCTCTGAGCTTAGCTGAGTATCTCAGCAACACAGGCATAACCAATACAGTATTCACACTAAACAATATTTATTACATACAAAATGTGTTTCCTTTCAGCAGGCTCCTAGCTCTAACCTCCCACCCACTTAACCACTTGGAAAAAGACTCTTTCACTGCAACAGATCATTTGAGAAAAGAAGTCAGAAGTCAAGCCCATGGATGCGCTTTTTCAGACCAAGATTCATCAAAGGCAACAAAAGCAAAGAATTTCACAATACTCAGAGCCACGGCTGACTTGTGCACGTTGAGATCCTAACAATTCACAGGATAGAATTTGTTTCTGATTTCGGCCCCATCCACTGGTGCTCAAGACTTACTCCTGGCTCTGTGCTCAGGGATCAATCTTGGAAAGGTTCATTCAGGTGAACACATGTGGTGCCAGAATCAAAGCCAGATCAGCACATACAAAGTAAGTGTCGTACCTGTTGTACTATCCCTCCAACCCCACACACAGCAGAATTTTAAGTACAGGAAAGGGGAGGATTTTGTGATGGCAGCATTGCTTTAATCTACAGTCTACAAATCCCAGTTATCATTTTTTTGGTTCATGTCTTTATGACATATTTACTAAACAAACTTTAAAAAACCTGTCTTCTAGGAGACAATATTAAATTGCTAAGTCTGTGTCATTGCTTTCTCAAAGGCATACTGTAAAAAAATGCTGAAAGGAAACATAATCTAAATTGGGATACTGAGGATATTAGATTGCATTTTTTATTTAAAAAAAGAGACAGGTTTTTAATTAATGTAATCTCCAGTGTCTAAATCACTTGTCACTTGCATCACTTGTCTTCCCATTGTTCATCAATTTGCTCAAGGGGCGCCAGTAACATCACGTCTCCATTCATCCCTGTTGCATGCTAGTGTAGCCCAAAGGCATCTGCTCGCTCCAAGAACACAAAGAGCTTCAAACCATTTGTTCAGGTCATGGGAATGAGGTCTATTATTGTTACTGTTTTTGACATACCAAATATGACACAGGTAGCTTGACATGCTCTGCTGTGTGGGTGGGATACTCTCAGTAGTAGGCAGGCTCTCAGTTCATGCATTTACTGATATCTAAATCATGCTGCACAAATAAAAGAGTGTATGTTTGAAGACCAAAGGATGAAATGGCCAAAGAGACAAACCTATAACAGAGAAACTCACTTCCCAAGATTCAACCACATCTGCCTTCCAGTCCCCGGTAACACATTTTCATTTCCCTCAGTCCTCAGGGAGATTCATTAATGTGCTGGATGAAATTCAAATACAGCTCACATTGGAATGACAGGAAGCACAAATGGAGAACTCCTTAACATTTCAGCTCAACTAGAAACCAGAGAGAAGATCAAGAGCTTTCTCTGATCAGGCCCCAATACGACAACAACTCAAGTTGTCCTTTCTTAAGCAATTTTAATTGTCATAAAGATAACAAATCCCTAATAATCAACTAAACCTAACTAGAATTTCTGAAATTCAGACAATACCGTATCACCCAGAATTCGCTGACCAAACCTTAAACAGGATTTTAAAAACTACCCTGGATAAAAAGCAAACCAAGTTATATAGATATTTTACACTTCATTATTAGAAATAGGCCAAGATATCTATCGAGTCAGATATTGACCATCTTTGTAGCTCAAATCATCTTCGTGAACTGTGCAGCGTGGTGAAGCACAAATCGTTCTTATATGAGAAACTGTGCATCATTAATTTTTATCCTCAGGCACACACAGAAATTCTTACAGCATCTCCACCAGACCCAGCATCAGCCAGAAATCTTTGGGGCAATAGCCAGTGATGCCAGCAGCACCAATGCTGCTCAGGGGAGCATTCTCAGAGATGCTTCAGGGACCGCTCAGTGTCAGGGATTGAGCCCCTACATGCATAATATGTCTGCCAGCTCCTGGAGCCATCCTTGGTGCCCCGGAACCTATTAGTAGGAACACAGATCTACTCCCATTATTTCCCTCTCCAATTATAAAATAAAGTGAGGTTACAAAACCCATGTCTTTCGTGACATGGATTCTGCTTTCACTTTCTAGGCCATTCAAAAGTGTGTTCAAATGATAACCAACCCTTGCACTTGGATTACAAAACAGAGATGCCCCAAGGAGGGGAAGGAGTGGTAGGGGGTGAGGAGGTGGCCTACAGGTACAGAGGGACAGTGGTGGAGGGTCTTGAGCACTTTGGGGGGGTGGTGTGGTACAGTAATTGTACATCAACAATACCATAAACATTTATCACTATTGCAACCATATTACCTAAACGTTAATAAAAGAAATAAGATAAGGTTTAAAAGGCTGCACGATAAATAGCTGAGCACAGGTGTTCAAGCTACACGTCCCTCTCCCCCTGTTTCAGGCTACACGTTCCTCTCCCCATTTCAGGCATGACCTCCAGACATCTGGCACTCCAGTTATGAGCATTCCTAAACTTATGGTGCTTTGCACAGAACCCAAGTATTCCAAATGCAACCCAGCCAATGTAGTCGTATGTCAAAGAAACTGCTTCCTATGATGAGGACTCTTCAATTTGCACCGCCTAAGGAAATCTTTAGGTTTTCTTTTTCTTTCTCCTTTTACTCTTCTTTCAAGCAGTTGCATCATGCAGTAGTCTCATTTTAAAGCTAGAGTTAAGTAAACTCTGAAATCTACAGTTGAGTAAACCCCAGCCCTCCAAAACTGAAGATTTTTATATTCAGTTCCACTTGGAGCCAGCAAACACTCGGACTACTTGCAGGCCTGGAGTAAAGTAGCTGGTTGCTGAATAAAGGGGAGAGACTCGTGATAACTCATTCTGTGTTATTACCAAGCCTCTTCCAGTTCCCCTTCTCCTTGCCTAACATTCTTCAGCAGAATTAAGCATTTCTCCCCACCCCCATCAGGGAAGTCTTGAATATTCAAACATATGTTTATCTAGATTATTACTTGCGTAGACTTGCTGTGTGCCAAGTCACCATTTGGGTGCTTTAAAAGCATTTGCTCATTTAATCAGGAGAATCACTCTATAAAGGGTGTGCAACTACTATATATGTTTAGCACGGGCAATTTAATTAATCTGTTCCAAATCACAGAGCCAGCAAGAGTAGAGACAGGTTCAGAACCTGACCAGCTGAAACCAGCCTCGGACTCATCACCATTACACCGTCTGACATCTTGAAACTAAGTAATTAGAAATACAAGCAATGTGCCATGCAGTTCAGAAACAAAATAATCTGTCAGAATGCTGTTTGTCTTGGTGCCATTAAATATAGAATAGAAAAGGAGGAGTATGAAAACAACACAAAAACAGACCCTAGAGATCCTGAGACACTCAGTAATTTTATACTATATCCAAAATGTGAAGGTCACTTTGGGGACTGTTGGCAGGTTTCCATAAATATCCACAATACAGAGAGTAATGCCTAGCTCTAGTTAAAGTGAGTTCTAAATATCAAATTTGCAGCTTTCTATATTCATACATCTAAAATCCTCATTACAAAGTTCTGAGGGAGAAGTCGACTTCTCCTGAATCAAAAGGCATTTCTGAAAGCCTGAGGAGAAACACTGGTGGGAGATCATCTTTGAATCCTTCAACATGCAGCTCATGGAAAGACCAACAGGTCTCGGTGTCTCGTCCATTTGTCTGGAGACTTTACATGAAACCACCTACTGTAAAAACATGCCAGGCATTTTCCTCCACTTAATCCAGCATAGATTGACCATATCCACACAGTAACCAAGCTCATTGAGGTTTGTAGGGAGTACAAGATGCCGCTCTGTCTCACGTTCATTGATTTACAGAAAGCCTTTGATTCCATGGAGACTGAAGCAGTCATCGAAGCCCTAGCCAAACAGGGTGTTCAAACCCAACACATCAAGATCCTTCGTGAGCTGTATTATGCATTCACCACCAGGATCTCACCTTTCTATAAAGAAGTGATCATTGATGTCAAAAGAGGGGTTCGGCAGGGTGATACCATTTCACCAAAACTCTTCAGTGCCACCCTCGAGAACATCATGAGACAATTAGAATGGGAAGGAATGGGAGTGAAGATAGATGGTCAGCAACTACACCACCTCCACTTCGCTGATGACATCGTTCTAATAACACCAAACATTAGCCAAGCGGCACAAATGCTGGCTGACTTTAACAGAGAATGTGGAAAGGTAGGTCTACAGCTGAATCTGAACAAAACTATGTTCATGAGAAATGAACTAGTTCCTGAGGCCCCATTCACTCTCAATGGAACAAACATCTCTGAATGCAGCAGTTATGTGTACCTAGGTCGAGAAGTCAACATGATGAACGACCTAAAACCTGAGCTGCGCAGGAGGAAGAGAGCGGCATGGAATGCCTTCAAAGGCATCAAAGAAATAGCTAAAAGGACAAAGAACCTCCAGCTCTGGGCACATCTCTTTGACTCCACCATTCTCCCTGCATTAACATATGCCTCAGAGACCTGGGCCCTACAAAAGCAGGATGAGAATGCTATTCGGGTCTCCCAGAGAGGAATTGAAAGAGCTATGCTTGGAATATCACGCCCCACTCAAGTGAGAGAAGGAATCTGGAGTTCTGACCTCCGTGGCTATTCCAGAATCAGGGACGCTGTCTCGTTTGCCAAGGCATCGAAAATCAGATGGGCTGGACATGTAATGCGATTTGGAGACAACCGCTGGACTAGAGCCGTTACCGACTGGATCCCATGGGATGTCAAAAGATCACGTGGCCGCCCACCTACAAGATGGCCAGACTTCCTTGTCAAGACCCTGAAGGAACGGTTTGAGGCTCTTCATATTCCTGAATCAACCAGATGCCATTGGGCTACATTGGCACGTGATAGGGTCCAATGGAAATGTTACTGGTGCCTGCTCAAGCAAATCGATGAATAATGGGATTCAAGTGATCAAGTGAATCCAGCATATCACCTCTTAAAAAGTGATCTAAATCGATATTTTTCAGTTTCCCAGAAACTGTTTTGACTCCTTCAATATTATGTAACACATGTTTATTTTGGCAGCTCTTTCACTTAAGTGACACAAGATTCCCTGGAGCATAAATTAGCCCAAGGCAAATTTCTAATAACACAAGCTACAAGCATCTTCTGTCTAGGATTTCCCTCACCCTCTGCGGTCCTTGTTCTGCTCCTAAGAGTGGTGCTGTACCAGGCAGGTGCACAGGGCAAAATGCGAACGCTGCAAAATCTCTGAGTGCAGCTATGTGGTGACCATGTGGCGCCCCACCATCTTCCGGTGGGGACTAATGTTCTATTGATGAGTAGAATACCTTGGGATGTCGCATTGTTTTTATTAATTCAATAATTTATTTAAAGTTTGTTCAAAGGCAGTTTTGTTTTCTGATTTTCTCTACAGATTAGTTTGTGGTGGAAACCTGCATATTTCTAAGTGGTCTTCCAATAAACAAATACTCTGACATGGATTTACACTGAAATACATATAACCATCCATATGTTATTTGCCCAAAAAGCAATTGCATAAACAATATTCCACACAGGTTGTCAAACATTCTGTTCATGTATAGGAATACTCTATCTGTGAGTTGTATTATTAATTTCCAATAAGATTATTTTTAAATAAAATCAACTAATGAGCACAGGTTCAGGTTCTGAGTTTATAAAGTCAGAAGTCAAAGACCTTGATATCAATTTGTACCAAGTGACTGGAGCGGAACAATTTAGTTACCTGATTCAGTAATTAAATGGGTGGGGTGGTAGAATAGAGAGGTCTACTAAAGTAAGTTATGCCCCAAATATAAAAGGGAGATGCTTCATTTAAGCTCCTGTGTCCATTAATCACCCTCGTCTCTCCTCTCCTCTCTCCTTCCTTCCTCTCCTTTTCTCTCTTCTCCTCTCCCCTCTTTTCCCTCCCCTCCCCCTCCTCTTCCGTCTCCTCTCCCCCTCCTTTTCCCTTTCCCTCCTTCCCCTCCTCTTTCCCTCTCTCCTCTCCCCTCCTTCTCTCCCCTCCTCCCCTTTCCCTCCCTCCCCTCCTATTCCTCTCTCCCCTCCACTCCTTTCCCTTTCCTTTCCCTGCTCTCCTATACCCTCGCCTGTGCTCCTCTCCCCTGCCATCTCCCTCTTTCCTTTCATCCTTCACCAAGAATCAACTCTAAGACCTCCCACATACGAGACGTTATCACTGAGCCACAGTTCCTGGTCTAATTTTCAGTTTCAAGAACTGTCTCTGAGGTTGAACTAAATGTGCTGGTAATTTTCAGGTCTGATTGTAAAATATATACATGCCTAACAATATAAAATAGCTAAACATGCCTTCCTCTTGGGACCACCATATTTCACAACCACTCTACAATAAGGAGTGATTATTCTCATGCTTCTAAGAGTTTCAAGCAGCAATGATTCATTCTTTTAAGATTTTTCCTTTAGCAATACCTGCTTTTCTTCAGTCTGGACTAAATTCTGTAAAAGTATGCAAATATTCAGTACTTTCCCCTAGACCATTTTATCTCTTCCCAACGGCCACCGCCCAGACAAGCTCCACTACTTCTTGTCCCTCACACTCCACTGGAGCCCTCTCAGGCCTGATTACTTTTTATCTGATCCCATCCCAGGTATATCTACTGTGGACTAGCTCATCTCTAGCACCCAAATGAACATAGTCCCACCTTTGGCCACCTCTGTCCAACTGTGCCCCCCCACCCCATGAGCCTTACCTGGGGGTTTCCTGGGGCAGAAACTCTTCCCATCTCAGCCAGCTGCGCCTGCATATCAACCAGAGGCTGCATGTCTCCGGCCCACTTGCTACAAAGGGAAGCAAACTTGGAAGAGAAGTCACAGGAATGAAGGAAGCCCAGAGAAGATCAAAAGGCAAAACAGACCAGTCAGCCACCACGCTGAAAGTGTAAGCAGGGGGAGTCCCGCTTAGCTTTGATAATTATTTCTCAGCTAGAATTAATGATTCTGAAAGTCTGTTTTTGAAGGAACACCTTTGTTTGTCCAGGTGCCTGGGGTTGTTTCCTTCTGCCCCAGAAAAACAAGTTCAAGGCATGATGAGGAGAGTGCACTTTAAAGGAACACTTTAATCTTAGCTGTGTGTGTGTACCATGAGACGCTGCAGGTTTAAATCTCAGCAAAGAGCTCAGCCGAGACAGACTGGGTAGTATCGACACACACTGGATGGGGGCTAAAAGGGGTGCTGGAGGCAAAAGTGGGAGGATCTGAGGAGAGAACTGAGTTCCTGACACGCTCCAGCCACCATTCTTTTTCTAACTTTCCTCTCTCTGATGGCACAGGACAGTCAGAACTCTCGTTTTAATGTGGTTTCCTCTCATTTATTTTATAAAATCCCTGAGTGAAAGATTGCCGAAGATTGTGGAACTACATTTCAATAAATAGCAGGCCACAGAATAATTTTTAGACCTACACAGAGAGAAAGATACTGTCATTTAGTTCTCTACATAACCAAGTGTAAGTGAAATCAACACTAGCGGGATATACATCCCAGTGGCTGCTAGTCTTGCAGGCCCAATACAAGGTCATCTTAGGCTACTACTGTCACGAGTTAATATGAGAAAATGAATAAAAGCCCACAAATCATGTCAAGCCCCTCAAAATGAGTATAAAAGGTAGATATACTCAGCAATCGCAACAAATGACAGAACATTTTAAAAGCCAAACATTAGCAAAAATAAATACAGTTTTAAACATCAATAGTTACTTAAACGACTCCTTTTTATAGCCATTGTTCATTTGTGATGAAGGAATCAATCCCAGGGCCTGCTACATAGAGTCTTTGTTACTAAACACAGTTCCCGGCTGGTTTTAAGAATTGTCTCTGAGTTTGGAGTAAGTGTGCCAGTTTACTGAGTTCTTTCTTCTATTTTTAGTTTTTGCATGTTAAAGCTAGAATTGTCCACAAACGTCCCCCTAGCAAACCTGTAACTGTACTCCGCCTCAGACACTGGGATAGACGCTGACTTACAATGATCATGTACCACACAACTAGTGGAGCTGACAGCCAGTTACTGACGCTGTCTCAATGTCTCTTTCTGTCCAGTGGGAACGCTGACAATTTTCTGTGCAAACGTGCAGGGAGGGCTAAGGAAGATAATGAGTGTCAGTCACAGAGCTAAGCCTCACAACTCCCGACCTCAGGGAAGTTTCTACATAAATACAAAGCTCTGTTTGACAATGCAAGCGAGGTTAAGATTTTCCAGTGATCGTTATGCGAAAGACATGTTTAATAGCATACTAGGCATAGGTGTGTGTGGGGAAATACAACCACCACACAGGCAGAGCCAAATTATTCTTAAGATGAGCTAGTCTCAGTACTTAGATTTTTCCAAATATTTGCCTACTCTTGACTTTATGTTGCTCATGATCAATCTATGCTTGAAGGATTTTTTTAAAATATTTTATTATACCACCATGAGACATACAATTACTAAGATGTTCATAAGATGTTCATATTTGGGTCTTGCTTTTTTGGGGGTCACACCCAGTGATGCTCAGGGGTTTCTCCTGGCTCTGCACTCAGGAATTACTCCTGGCGGTGCTCGGAGGACCATATGGGATGCCGGGGATTGAACCTGGGTCGGCATAGGCCAGCCGTGTGCAAGGCAATGCCCTACCCGCTGGACTATCGCTCCAGCCCTCATATTTGGGTCTTGGTCATACAGTGTTCCAGCACCCATCCCTACACCAGTGCCCATTTCCCACCACCAATGGCCCTGATTCCCTCCCCCTCCCCTACCTCCCCTAGCCTGCTTCTATGGCAGGTTCTTTATTTCTTGCACTCTCTCTCTCTCTCTCTCTCTCTCTCTCTCTCTCTCTCTCTCTCTCTCTCTCTCTCTCTCTCTTCTCCACATTGTGGATTATAATACACACACTAAGAGGAATACACACACTAAGAGGTTATCATTTGTATCTTTTGCCTGTATTTAATGCTCAGTTCTAGGTTGGAATTAGCACTTTTGACAATTATTGGCACACTGTTCCATTCTGTCTTACCTAGCCTCTGACCCCACATGTTTGTGATAATTTCCACCTTTGACAAGACCTCCTGATCCATGTTTCTCTGCTTGAAGGTTTCAAAGGGCAACTACTCTAAGGAATGAAGAGCTACTGGCTAGACACAAAACCTGAACCACTTCTCAGAACACACACAGTGCTCAGGCGCACCCACACACCAGCCTCTCTGCACCCCTCCCACTTCCTGTTCAGATTCTGTTCCCAAGCACAAAAGTCAGCGTGTCTTCTGAAATATGCTATTACCAATAAAACTCTGAGCAATGCACACAAAATACAAGTGTTTTATGTTATTTGCTTATGCTATGCCAGTTATAAAGCCTTAAATCAGATAGCAGGATAACTGTTCAATTCTACAGATTAACTGGCTGCAATTAGAGTAACACACCTCATAACTGAGGGCATATTCTCACCGTCTTGTCTTATTATCTTGTGTGAAATAGATCTGAGACTGATAAAGGCATGTTCAAATACATTAACTATTGAATCAATGTCAGAACCACACTGAGTACAAAACATTTCCTGAACAGCAACACATTAAACTTCTATTTACTTGCAGATGAAAATAAATGTCAGAAAAGTCAACCTCTGAAAAGGAAAACTAGAAAAATATACAAATACAAATATATGTGCCATAACTCAATGTCTTGGTATTTTTATAGTGGGCAGAGTTCTGCTTCAACAGTGTCTGCACTAATAGAACATAAAAATGTCTCCACCACAACTTTTATAATATCATCACTGTTGTGACCATGTCATTTCAACAGCCTATAAACTGTATTTTTGCTCAGATTTAAATGAATCCTATGATCAGAAAAAAAATTCCATTTTGGTTCTACTACTTGGATACTGCTGGAGAAACCTGCCACTCACATTCCCCACCATCCCCCTGTTCCTATTCAGGTACAGCTCCAAGACCTGTCAGCTCTAGGACATAAAAATAAAGGGAGAGACAGTCCTCCTTTATTGCTCCTGACAGCTTATCTGGAATATGAAAGCAAAGTGCAATGACTAAATCCTACACCAGAAGTACCCATAAGTTTGTCTTTCTAGAGATAACCCTAACATGTATCCAGGCAGAGACTTAATTTAACACCCACAAAGGCAATCCTCAGAACTTCAGTCTGTACCAAAAAAGACACCTGATCCTCCCCATTTAGTGCTCCTGAAAACTCATGTGACAAACACCTGAGTCTAGACTACAAAGTAAAATGGTCTCAACTGACCCCAAGTCCACTGCTAATGAACATACCTCACCTTTGGTTCTTGTTCAGTTTCCTCCTACTTATACACCATCAGTTGACTTTAAATTTCCTTCTTTTGGGATGTAGTTATTCCAGGAGAGTCTCTAACCTATACCACGACAACCTTAATATCTGCCCCGAGTGTTGTACCATGTGAAGAACAATGTAAACCCTGTAAACGAGTGTTCCTGAATTGATTAGACTGGGCCAAGCTGTCAGCAGAGCTGGGGAGAACGTCTTCAGAGCTGAGGGCTGCCTCTGTGTGCTCTTGCCCTGCTCTTCCCAATGGCCAAGAAGATTCCAAAATATTCAGTTGCAGCAATATTTCTTCTCTGTCTACCACCCTGTTTCCATCTGACCCAAGACCTCTGGGAATGGGAAGAACAGAAGGAGATGATAGTCTCTCCGGCGCTTGCAACAATAGTAAAATCATTTCCCAGACTTTTTCCCAAGGGAAATTTTGGTGGTGGCAACTATGGTTATATCACATCTTCACCTCCCCCTCCCTAAATAATCACCCCCCCAAAATTAACAGATCCTCAAAGTACTTTCAGACCATTGACTTTCTCTATAAAATCGAATTCAATAAGATGATGGAAATTTGTTTTAAATATGATTAGATATGGTATTTCATTTATAGTGCAGATAGTGTCACATGTATACTCACATGTATGTTTCATTATTAAATCAGAGAGAGATAGTCTGAAGCAATATTCCTTGACCTTATTTTTTCATGAAACTCAGCATTCTGAAATGTGGCCTTTTAATTAAACAACTGTTTTACTTACTACGACGCTTAAGAAAGGAATCTGAAAGCAAGATGCCATGAGTATAAAGAACTTTGCTCACAATTGCACCCTAATAGAGACTACAAACACTTCCGCATTGTTCTAAGATTGAAAAACAATTTTTTCTTTCTAGTTTTAATGGTTAGAGTTAGATTGCAAACCACTAAAACAGAGAGCACTATAGTTTATGAAAATATTTATTTCTGTATTATTTATAATGATAAAACTTGGGGCTCATCAAGACCAAAAACAGAAATAAATAAAAAAGGACACTCCTAATAAAAAAGAAAGACAATACGAGTGATGAAGAGGGAGAAATCCATATATATATTCTAACACAGTAAACGATGAAATACTTGAAAAAAAGTTTTGTGGGGAAAATGCATACTCATGCATTTGAAATGATTTTCATTTTCTTTTGTTCTCTATTTAAGAAAGCACTGAAGCAAAGCAATCTCTTAAATTGATGAGAGGAGAGAAAAAGAAGTGCCAGCTGCAAGACTACCCACAGAGCCCCAGAGTCCTGGTGTTAGGGACGGTCACCAAAGCATGGGGCAATGTTCACTCAGTTCTCATGCTCAGAGCCAGCCAAACTTCCTGAGGCTGGGGCTTGCTAAGCTTAGCTCAGTGGCTGACATTCATTATCTTATTTAGCCCGTCCTGCACCTTGTGTGTTTGGGTATTCTCACCACTCCCAGTAGACAGAAAGAAACACTGAGATAGCAGCAGTAACTGGCTGTCAACTCCAGTAGTAGTTGACGGTTCTGTGATGCATGACCACTATAAGTCAACTTCGACCCCAATGTCTGATGTGGAGTACAGTTACAGGGATAGTCTAGGGGCCTTTGAGGATAATTCTAGCTTTTCCATGTGAAAACTAAAGTAGAAAAAAGAACTCAATTTAAGCTCAATGGAAAAAAATTACTGCAAAGACAAGAATTCAAAGCTAGTTTCTTATTAGCAGCTAATATTAGTAAATATAAGAATTTATATTGATTGCGAAGTTCCAAAAGCAAAGCACATATTACTACATGATAGTAACTTCCTTCATCTTAATAACTAGCTTAAGAGACAAATGTAGGTAATGCCTAGAACATACTGTAAGTATACAACATATACCCATTTATTGCTTTGTTTTCCGTGCTGAATTGCTTTATATTTTGCTTTTATTATTGCTTTTGTGCCACACGTGTGAAATAAAAGCATACTTTCAGGTCTTTCATACATTTTCCTTTTTATATAACAGAACTTTTGAGTACCAAGCATTTGTTATTATCAGACAATACATCGCTTCTAAAAGTTAAGGACCACCACATAAATGTCACAGAACAAAGCATGCCAACGGCGGTAAGCATAGAGGGAGGTGAAATATATTAATATATTTAATCAGATAGTGTCAATGTTCATTTTACAGATGGAGGCTTGACACTGGAACAAATTGTTCATATATCTAAGACACCCTGGGTAGTTTCAACCATCATTTATTAATTTGCACTTCTACTAAAAACAAATAGGCACTTCAATTTATTTTCTTAAGATAATTTTATGAAGAAAAATCAGAATATAAAAAGCTCCAATTACTTTTACTTTACTTTCTATACAAAGTATCAAATTTTAAAAAGAAGCCTTTGTCAATTAAAAGTGACTAAGCATAGCTCATAATTGTATGTTTAAACCTATGTAGTATGAGGCACTTGAGCACAGAAGAATTTTTATACAATTTGAAGAACTGGTCTCGGATATTTAATTTAGAAACTGGATGAAGTACCTTCCAATTCTTTCATAATTTCTTGAGAGTTTTAGGGATTTAATTCAGAAATTTCAGAGGAAGTCTAAAAATGATTGGACTGAATACACACCATTACAGAATTAAGCTGTTTTCCTGGTGCGCTCAAGAAGACTCTAATACTCTAAATTTTGCAGGATAACCTGTCACTTTAGAAATGTTTGCTCTGCTATTACTGATACATGGTGGCTTCATTGATTTAAAAAAATGATCTTTGAGTGTGTGATTTTCTGGACTTATTTTATTTTTTGGTTTCGGAGCTAAACCTAGAAATGCTCAGGACTAACCTTGGGCTTTCTCCTCTCTCTCTCTCTCTCTCTCTCTCTCCCACACACACACACACACATTTATCTTATTTTAAATTGCAAGCATTGGTCACCCACATACACATATAAGCATGCTCATACAAAGATGAGTTGTAGTTAGTGAAATCTTAAATTTGAACTCATTAACTCATTGGTTGATTAAAACATTCATTATTCTTTCCTATATTCTCAAAATACATTAAGTGATTCTTGGAAGCAAGATGGTTGGGAGGGCAGTTAAAAGTTCATGAAAAGAAATTTAACTTGGTTGCCAATTATTTGGAGTAAGAAAACAAACCAAACAGCAATTAATTTTGTTTGGTTCTTTAAATAAAATTTAGCATACTTTCCATCCAATCCTTAAATCCAAAGGTGCTGACATTCATAACGGAGAAATTTAACCTATTTTTAGCATGTCAATTACTCCTACAAGGTCCACTCACAAATCCATATACATTCTCACATGGTCTTATGGACACTTCATGGACACAATGTCCACTTAGTCTATGCAGTTACAGTTCCTATAGAGCTGTGACCCTCACTGAGACTTGACAAAGACCACCATGCTTTTTATTTCTAAACAGGGTCAGTCCCAACATGTGTTTATTCTCAAATTTACCACAAAGAGTCTTTTAAAGTTAGGGTTCAAAAGTTAGGCAGTTGTGTCTCCATGTTCACCATGAGGAAGCTGAAACCCATTAAAAAATAACATTATATACAGTATTTGTGCATTCAAATTTGAATGAGAATGGCTTTTTATTTATTTCTAGGGCCACACTGGCAGTACATAGGGCTTATTCTGACTCTGTGCTCAGGGATCATTGTTGGGGAGCTCAGAGGACTATATGGGGTGCTGGGAATCGAACCCACCCTGTTGACTGCAAGGCAAGTGCCCTACCTGCTGCACTATTATACCAACCTCGCATAATGGCCCTAAATGCCCCAACTCGTAATCCCCCCGAGCTTTGCCACACTCAATTTACGCAGATTACCCAGTAGTCTGTGAGCACACTAGAACATAGAACAAGATAAGGGAGGTTGAGACCTATTCAGAATGAACTGAATACCATAAAATACCTCTTCTGTTGAGGTAAAAGAAAGAAAAAGGCATGATCACTCCTATGGGAACCACAATGGATTATATTTTGGCTGTAGCTGCAATTCAGACACATGTTTTATCTGTCAAACTAAGGATCTATGCCAAATGAGAGCCAAAAAAGGAGCGTGGGAAGGGCTGTGGGTTGGGGTAAGGGTTAGGGAAACATCTGCTATGGGCATGATACAAAAAGAAGAAAATAGCAAGAGAGAAATTAGCAATAAATAGAACATAACTATCGCTTTTCTGTGGTTTAACAGGAACCTCTGTAAGTAAAAGATATTTACAGGGTTAAAAAATATATATACTATTGACCTTATCAGCAATCCTGTAAGGAATAATCTTTAGAAGAAAAAAGGTTATGAGTATCTTATCAGATTCTTATGTTTGACAAACTTTTTGTGCTTAATAATGGGGGTTATTTGCTTATGAAATGCAAGCATTCAAAAATCAATCCTCTGCCCTTCACTGTATCACTGTCTTCCTGTTCATCATCGATTTGCTCGAGCGGGCACCAGTAACATCTCCATATGACCTGTCTCATGCAAGTAGAGCCCAAGGGCATCTGCTTGCTCCAGGAACATAAAGAGCCTCAAACCATTCCATTAGGTCATGGGAATGAGGTCTATAATTTTTATTGGTATTTGGCATATCAAATATGACACGGGTAGCTTGCCAGGCTCTTGGGCACTGGAGATAATACAGTGACTAAAAACAAAAAAAAAAATCAATGTCTGCCCTCCATTCAACTCATGAGGCAAAAAGCCCACTATAAATGATAGATAACTATTTAACTCAGTTATGTTTCGACTATGGGAAAATACCAAGGAGTGGAGGGAGATTAATTTGTGAGAATCTAAAGAATTTATTTATGTAATTATTTGGATTTGGAGCCACATACGAGGGAGCTCAGGACTTCCCCTGACTGCGGTCAGAGATCACTCCTGATGGTGTTTAAGAGATCGTCTTGGATGCCAAGAATGAACCCGGTTCAGCCACATGCAAGTCAAGCACCCACCCACTGACCTATCTCTCTAGCCATCAAAAAATTTTATAATCTCAGAAATATGCATGTTTCAGTCGTCCAGAAAATATCTTATTTTTTTTTGCCAGGCACTGCATTTATTCCTCTGGATTCAATGAATGATTAAACAGAAAAGAGAAGTTGATCTGCAGAGAACCTAGGGTGTATTCAGGGAGACCAATAAGGAAGGATGAAGAGAGGAAGTACTAGAAAATTGAAGTACACAGAAGTACCAGGTGGGGTACCCAGGGAAAAGCACCTAGAGGCAATGTCCAAGGAGTTCTTTTATTAGATGGTTTTTATAGGCAGAACTTTGTATTCCTCTAAAGAAATGTTAAGCATGCAGAGTACCTGAGTTTTCACTGCCCCGGAGAACGCTAAGTATATATTAGAGAAATCAATGCTTCCACCCCATAATTTTTAATTCCGCCCTGAGAAAATGCTAACAAGAAACGGGATTGGGTTCTTTTTTTTTGGGCCACCTGTGATGGTGCTCAGGAATCACTCCTGGCAGGCACACAAGGCAATACTGGGTGCCCAGGATCAATGCTCAGTGGCTGCACGCAGAGCCAAGAGCCATATCTTCTGGAGAGAGGAAGCACTGTACTATATCTCCAACTTCCATATTGGACTGTAAAGGTCCCATCTAAGAGAAATAAGAGGATATTTTCTCTGCATTAACTTTAAAAAATATCATTGAGTCTAATAACCTCAGTTGCCTTATCCTTATTTTGACTTTATCCGATTTGATGGTCATAAAGGATATTTTCAGTTACGGGACTTTAATTCTAATATTGCTCAAAACCTATTTATATTCTTTTTTGCTAGATAGTTTGTTCTCAAGAACGCGTTCTTTTACAAACACCCAAGAAAGGCCACCTATTCCCATCATTTTACAAATCCTCTGGAGAGGTGATTCCCGACCTGGCCTTCCACCCCAAGTCTGCCATCTCTTCTTCACCTCTATCCCAACCCCTGCAACAGTTCAATTCCTCGCTCTTCTTTCCCTACACCAATCCCTCCTCTACATCTTCTAATCATGCTCCTGTATCACTTGTATCACTTGTCTTCCCATTGATTATCAATTTGCTCGAGTGGGAGCCAGTAACATCTCCATTCATTGGAATGAGGTCCATTATTGTTACTGTTTTTGGCATAACGATTACACCACGGGTAGCTTGCCAGGCTCTGCCGTGGCTCTGGTTTCATCCCAGGGGGCCCAGTCTGTGTCTATGTCAGATCATCAACCATCCAGGGCCCACGGGGCAGAGCCCTGGGTGTAGACAAGTCTGTCTCCTGCCTGCTGCCTGCCGACGCAGCCAGGCACCGCAACTGCACCTGCAACACCTCAAGCAGCAGCTCCTGTACTTCTAAATACTTAACATCGGACTAGTGGGATACAGGTAGGATTTTCATCATTATGTTCCTAAAACCAAGCTAGGGACTGGCATTTCAATACTGCAATTGAACTGAATTATCTAACGTGTGCGTTATGCTACCTCTGTGTGCATTAAGTGTGCTCTGGCCTCCTCCTATCGGGAGCTAATATAAGCCCAGACTGAAGACACGAACTTCATTATTCAAACTTGGATCAACTTTCTACATAGTAATTAATGATAATCACTGATTCTATCAAGCCCCTCACTGAATTTTTCTTGATTTTGACTAGCATAATAATATTGGTCAATGTTAAAAGAAAGAAGAGAAATCAAGACCAAACTGGCAAGCTCCATTCATCAGAGTTGCAGGAAAGGAGAGTAGTTCAAAAAAAAGCAAAGTATAAGGACTGCACAGTATTCCGTATACCGTACCCACCTACAAAGGCCAGCCTTTTGAATACCATAACTGAAGCGAATGTCCTGTTTCCAACACTATCAACTTAGGTTGGCTTTGGTTTGCTTTTCCCCCATTCATGGCTAATAATTTGCCCATGGACATATCAAAGAGTTGTCACTTTGGAACGATGCTAGGCTAAACATAGATTAAGTTAAATAAGATGCCTCTGTGCTTCTGAAGAGGAAAAAAAAGAACACTAATAATTTTCTTAAATGTTTTCAGACTTAGAAGTACTTGTAAGTAAATTAACGGTGGGTGGTTCAGAAACAGTGAAATGAAAAATGACAGTTATCATGAAAGTGTTTACAACAGGTCTATAATTTATTCTGTTGTTGTACTATTAACATAAAAATGTCACTAACACAATCTTTATTGCCTACCAATGTATATTTGTACTGTTTCCAAATGCATAACAATAAGAAATATGTACATGCTTTCAAGAATTAGAAAGTCACTCAAATTCATAGTGATAAGATGTGAGAATAAATCTCTAATGAAATGAACTATATGTACGCTTTTAGCAATTATGAGGTTTCCATGAAGGCAAGCAAAACAGAATATGTGGTATTTGGCTAAGTCATGAGAAGTTCAAATTCTCATCTGAAAGGAATTAAAGGCAAAAGAGAGAAAGATAAGAATAAACACTGCCTTTTGAAGAGAAAGTGAACTGGTATCCTGATTGAAATGAAGGCCTTTGGCTAATAATGGTGGAAGATACATGAAAAGACACAGTAATGAGGTAATTAAAAGACTTTACATTATGAAGGCTTTGGAAAGTAAGTACAATGATCTAGTCTAGATGGGAATATCATGTGAAAAAGAGTTTTGTTTTTAGCAAGAAAACAGGCCTTCTTGCTACCCACCACTACACACTCTGGCAGAGCAGAGGTCAGACAAAAGTTAGGAGTTGACAGATCGCTTGCGTTTACAGATTATGGCTATAAGCAGGGAACACATGGCCACAGAGAGTCGAGACATTATTTTGACTGAATTTAAGCTGAATTTCTACTAAGGGTCTAAGCCTGATTCACGGATCATACCTACATTACTTCTACTGAATTATTTCAGTATATTGTTGGGTTAAGTGTGGCCAACCATTCACTGAATATTTCACTGAATTCTACTGAATAATTTCACATTCATTGGGCTTAGATTCTTGTCAAAAAATAAGAGAATGAAGAAAAAAGAGGTGCGAGAGTCAGCATAATGTCATCTTAAGAATTGCCAAAATTTCTGACTTTTGCTTACAGGATAGGTTACCACTGAGGCCAATTACAAAAGGCCAAGTACTGTGAGATTTCAGTTCTCTGAGGATCCAGAATAGTTGAGTGCACAGACACCAAAAGTAGGACGGTGGTGATGAGGTAGGGGAGAGAGGAAGCTATTGCTGAGCTGAAACACAGTTGACTTTTTTCAGATGAAATGGGGTTCGTTTTGAAGGGGCAAGAGAGACAGTGTAGCAAGGAAAGACACTCTCCAACATGTGGTCAACATGGGTTCGATTCCCAGCAACACGTAAGGTATCCTGAGCAACACCTTGAGTGATTACTGAGCATAGAGCCAGAAGTAAGTACTAAGCTTTACCAGCAGTGTCCTAAGCACTCTCATCGCCCATTGGGATGGTGATGGCACTTAATTCAACAACATAAATATATTAAATTTCCCTAAGTGTACACTTAAAAATGATCAAGATGGTCAAATTTGCCTTAAGTGTACCATACAAATAATTTTTTAAATGTGAAGATTTTATATCAGACTAGGATAAAAGAAGGAAAAAAAAACATTCCCAAGCTCTGTGGGATTAGTAGTTTAGGAAGAGGAAAGCTGGAAGTAAGAGAATCCTGCCCTAACGCAGCATCGACATTCTAACAGGGTTGATATATACTGCTAAATAGAACTGTTTTATAGGTAGCTGCAGACAGCAGATATGGGCTCTGTGGAAAAATGCTGGTTTTATTTTGGTGTTCACAGCTTTGAGGGGAAGGAACCAATCAACATGGTCCATACTAAGTCCTAGGTTTGAATAAAGATTATATTTATATATTTACATATACTGTCACTATGCTTTACTATCTCTGCATGAGGGTGGCATAACAATGAAGAATATTCCTTAATGAAAAACGTGAGTTGCAATAATAGGAATGGACTCTGCAGAGTTCAGGACAAGGCTACTCAGAGTGGTAGTGCTGTCAGAACAGAATTCTGAAAGCCTGATCAGTAAAGCTGAAATTCCTCTTTCCCACAGCTCTCTACATCTGCTTTCACCTTTCTGCACACTGATTTCTTTTTTTCCTACTCCTTTGCCGTAGACCTTGTGCTACTGTCTTCTTGGAAAGACTGGTTTACATAGCCCTTATTCCCAATACCAAAATCTGGGATCCAATTTCAATATTCAACTGGGATCCAATCCCACATTGTCAAGATCGTCAAGCCAAGTATGTGAGGCCTCCAAAAGGAAGATGACAACTGTAACTACAGCCTAGAGTTCCAGCAAGGACTAACTACAACCTCATCCCCTTGGGATATCAAGATGTCCACAGATAAGAAATAAGGTCAGACAAAGGACAAGTAAGTTCCACAGACGTCCTTAGCATGGAGTTGTATCGGGCAGCCAAGAGGGGTCTTATTCTCAAGGTGTTTCTCATAGGTCAGAAAAATAAACATTATATAAAAGGTCAAATTTACAACACAGCCATTTGTTTTCAACTATCATTCTTAAGCAAAGTTTACTATAAAAATAATTATCATCACTCAATAAACCTGAAGATCTGGAACATTTTCATGCACTAAATCAAAAACCACAATTAAGATATTCACTGACTTGCAAAATATCAAACAGCTAATAACTAGCAGAATCATGTCGCACTAATGCTCCTTTGGGTCTAAAGCCCTTCTCCTGGGCCAGAACTGTAGGACTGGGTAGAGAATTTGCCAAATAAGACACTTCTCTTTACTTTTTCCTCAATGTCGCTGAAGTATGAATATATATTTAATACTAAATATATATGTGTATTTTAAGATGCATATTATATTTTATATATGTACACATTGTGAAATGACCCACAATACCCAAACTCATTAAGATACTCATTATCTCGCACAATTACCACCACCCCCCCCATTTTCTTTCTAATACAAGCACTGTTTTGTACTGATTTGAATGTGATGCATTCTTTCTTAATCGGAGGTATTCAAGTAGTGGCTGAATAAAGATTTGACACAGAAATGCAATAGAAATAATTGCTGTTCTGAGTGGGAAACATTGTCTCATTTCTCTGATGATTTCTAATTACATTACTTGATAAGTTTACTAGTTTGTATTCACTGACTTCATTTTGAAAGCATTTATTACATACTTTTTCCTATTTATTTGCAATTTGACTCCAGCACAAGAACACTAGAAAGCTAATAGGGAAATCACATATAAGCACACCAAACTAAATGAGTGAAAACAATATTACCAAAGACATAAACAACACCAGCAAATCCTCAGACACTGTCGTTAGTGACACCATTAAGAGGACATCCAATGAATTCTTAAACGATAGCACAGGTAATCAACGAAGCACGAGAAAGCATGACAGAAGAAATTAAAAACTTCTTCACTCAGAAATGACAGAAATGAAGAACACGGTAGGTGATGTAAAAACAGGCAACAGAATTTTGGCAGCAGAATAAAAGAAGCTGGATAAGATGAGAAAGAGGAAACTGGTAACAGCAGAAGATGGAAAATAGTCTGGAAAGAAATGAACAGCACACAAGAGAATCAATGGATGAGGTCAAGAGTAACAATGTAAGAACCACCAGAGTCCCTGAAAAACACAAAGGCAAATGTGATAAAGAAACACTTGTCAAAGAAACAATAAGAACTTCCCAGAGTTAAGGAATCCAGGCACCAACATCCAAGGCACCCAAAGGCACCCACCAAAAACAGAACCAATTAGGAAAACTTCAAGACACATTATACTCAAAATGATCACATCCAAATCCAAAGACAGAATATAGAGTACAGAAAGTTTAAGAGGAACCTATAGACAAAGGAAAATCTATAAAATGTACAACAGATCTATCAATTGAAACACTATAAGCCAGAAGAATATGGAAATACAGTACAAAAACTCAGTGAAATCAACGCCACACCATAAATATTTTATCCAGCTAGATTAACATTCAGAGTTAAAGGAACAATAAAGAGCTTCATGGACAGGCAATAGCTTAGGGAATCCATAGCCTTGAAACCAGTTTTGTAGGAAGCATTAAAAGAGATGCTTTAAAGCACAGGAGAAACTTTCCATCACATGGCATTGATTATAGTACTCACTAATGGTACTTTGGGTAACCCTCTACTAGATTAAGAAACATTAAAAACATATAGCAATTATTTGCCACAAATTCACTTTTATTGATGTATTTTCTATTTCTGTTCTATTTGCTATTTTTGGGACCAAGCAATATGAAATAAATGTCTGCCAAGTGGCTGACTTAGAGGTGGGAGGGAACTAGGAGATATTGGTGTAAGGGACTCTGGTTGTGAGATTTGTGTTGAGATTCTGTATGCTTGAAAGAACTCCATTAACTCTATTACTTTGAATATCACATTTTCTTGATAAACATTCCTGGAAAAAATAATATTTGGTAACCTTGAGAACTTCCAAGAAGTAAATCTTGTCCATATATATTATTATAATTGTTGGTAATAATTCTTTTATTTTGCAAGGAAAGAAATCTAACTCATCTTTAAATAACTGAGTAGTAGGAAATGCAATAAAAAACGAGGAACAGTGTTTTCTAGGAAAAGTTGTAAAGTCCCCATGATTAGTGATGATATTAAAACAGAATGTTTTAGAACTAGAGACAATTTGTAATAAAAAAGTTTCTTAGGACCTCAACTGTGTTGTTGCCTTACAAATATAACAACTACTATTACCTCAAATGATCCAGTAAATATTATTCTTAACTCCAGGTTTCTGATGCACCAATTCAAGAACTAGGGTTGGGAGGAGAAACTCAGGAATGAAGAATCGAATTCAAGACTGGCCTTCTCCTCCCACACTTCTGCCAAAGCTTTGTCAAGCTGGTTTCTATCCATTCATCTACCCATTCATTGTATTTGGGGGTTTGGGGAAAACTGATCAGAAATGTAAATACCAGGGAAAAAGGTGAGGGGAAGATCACATCTGACATTGCTCATAGTTTACTCCTGGATCTGTGCTTAAGGAGAACTCCTGGAGAGCTCAGGGGATCCACACGTGGTGCTGGGGATAAAACCTTGGTCGGCTCGGGGCCGGGAGCGATAGCCCAGTGGGTAGGGCGTTTGCCTTGCACGGCCGGCCTGTGCCGGCCTGGGTTCGATCCCCGGCGTCCCATATGGTCCCCGAGCGCCGCCAGGAGTAATTCCTGAGTGCAGAGCCAGGCGTAACCCCTGAGCATTGCCGGGTGTGACCCAAAAAGCAAAAAAAAAAAAAAAAAAAACCCTTGGTCGGCCATGTGGAAGAAAAGTGCCCAACCCTACCACTGTACTATGCTCCAACCCCCAACCACTGTGTTTGTATAAAGCTTCCTACGAACCAATGCTACTAGACATTTTTCTAAAGGAAGAACAGAGAGAGAGAGAGCAGAGGAAGAAAACGGGAACTGATGTTTTTGGATTTCTGCAGTTCTGACTCATACCACTTTAAGAAACCACAAAGCAAAAATAATGTAAGTACAGAAAATTAATATCCACGATTAAAAATCTTTTTTTGGGGGTTCACACTCAGCAATGCTCAGGGGTTACTCCTGGCTCTGTGCTCAGGAATTACTCCTGGTGGTGCTCAGGGGCCATATGGGACGCTGAGGATCAAACCCAGGTTAGCCACGTGCAAGGCAAATGTCCACCCATTGTACTATGGTTCCAGCTCCCAAGAGATTAAAATTTTAAGGCATTCATAAAAAAAAACTTTCTAAGGACATGAGAAATATATTAAATGAAACAATCCTGATCAGAGAATAACTATAGTCATATATTTTCCATTCAGCTCATTGTAGACCTTGCAAGCATAAAGATATGAATTCTCCATGAAGAAAATTCTGAAGGAAAAAATTATAAGAACCAGTGTTACATTAAACTAATCAGTTTTAAATCAATTAGTGTCTTAAGAAAATAAAGGCTGATGTTTAGAAAAAAACTCTTTAATGAAAGCTATCTGCAAATTAAAGACAGTTTGAGCCATTTTTTTTTGCCCCAAACAGTACTTTATTCTTTTTTTGGCAGCAAACTATTTTTTATTAATTTTTAAATTCCATTATACCTCCACAAAATACACAATTACAAACTGTTCATGATTAGGTTTCAGTCACACAGTGTTCCAGCATCCATCCTTCCACCAGTGCCCATTTCCCAGCACTAGTGTCTCCTGATTCCCTCCCCCTTTCCCACCCTGCCTCTATCACAGGTACTTGGCCTTCTCTCTCTCTCTCTCTCTCTCTCTCTCTTCCTCCCTTCTCTTACATATTGTGGCTTGCAATACAAACATTTAGGGGGTTATCATGTATATCTCTTTGCCTACATTCAATGCTCAGTTCTAGGCTGGTCAAGGAAAAATGTTGCCCTTAATAATGTTTTCTCATGTTTTAGAAATGATCAGAAATGTAAATACCAGCAGAACACAAGCTCATAAAAACATAAACGTTTAATTATGGTGTCAATTCTCATTTATGACAAAGAGCTCATACAGCAATTATTTCATGATGACATATCACTTGATCACTTGACATCTCGTTATTCGTCGATTTGCTCGAGCGGGTGCCAGTAAAGTTTCCATTTGACCCTGTCATGTTCCAGTGTAGCCCAATGGCATCTGTTTGCTCCAGGAATATGAAGAGCCTCAAACCTTTAGTTCAGGGTCTTGACGAGTCAGTTGGACCATCTTGTAGGTGAGCGGCCACGTGATTTTTTGACATCCTGTATCTTTAGATTTTCTTTTGACATCCCATATCTTTAGATTTTTTAACTTCGTCTTTGATCACTTGTCACTTGTCTTCCCATTAGTCATCGATTTGCTTGAGCAGGTGCCAGTAATATCTCCATTCATTGGGAATTAAGTCCATTATTATTACTGTTTTTGGTGTATTGAATACACCACAGGTAACTCTTAGAGGCTCTGCTGTGGCTCAGGGCTTATCCCAAGGGGCCCAGGCTCCATCTGAAGGGCTCCTGCCCTTCAAGGTGTTGCAGGTGTGGCTGTGGTGCCCGACTGTGTCGACAGGTGGCAGACAGGAGACAGGCGTGTCTACACCCAGGGCTCTGCCCGTGGGCCCTAGATGGTTGATGGTATGATACAGAAAGAGACTGGACCCCTCATCTTTGATGAATTTCTAAAATAGGAAGTCACATATCTTTTAATAAAATTTTATATACCGGAAATATATTTCCCAATACTCCTGGGCCCAACCAACCTCGCACTTCACAGCCCTTGTACTGAACCTTCTGGCCCCTAGGTACTACTTGAACTTCTCAAAAACATATATTAGATCTCACTTATCTGTGATAATAAAGAGTCCTTGATGAGGAAATGTATTGTAGCCTAGATCACCTTTGCCAAGAGTTTAGAGAGGAGGAAAGAGAAGGAAAAACATCAAGGGGAATAGACGATGAAGAGAATGGGAAGTAATGGTGAAGAGGGACAGGGCTTTGGTTACACTGGTGTGATGGGTGAGTGGCAAGGCCATAAGTCTCCAACAGACTCAACAATGCTGAAAACATGAGATCTGAGCTGAATCCACTGGAACTCTGTAATGGGGCTGTCAAACTGACAGGCAGGAGATGGGGCTGAGTGGGTGTGGGGATGGAATATGGGATCACTGGTTTGGGAAGTGGACACTGTTGGTGGAATTGGCATTGAAACAGTTTATGTCTAAAACTCAACTATCAATCACTTTGTAAATCACAGTTTTAATTGAATATAAAATTTTTGAAACCTTGTATTTGACTATAGTTTAGCACAAGACCAACCTGAAAGAGCAAGATTTCACCATAAACTAGAAATAAGTTTTTATACGTTGCAGTTGTTTTTCTGCAAGTGTTTACTAAAGCATAATACCAGACGTAGCACTGCTGGTGGGAACATGGGAATGGTTCCCTATACTCTGTCCCGCCTTTTCTGAAATAGTAAATAGTTTCTTCTCAACAAACAAATAACTGACCTTCCATGTGAACAAGCAATACCACTTCTTGGCATCTACTGCAAAGGCCCCCAAAAAACTCTTCTTGGAAAGATATTTGCATACCGCTGGCCATTGCAGGATTATTCACAAGAGCCAAAATCTGGAAACAACCCACTGTCTAAGAACAGATGAGTGGTTAAAGAAACTTTGGTGGACGTATACAAACTATGGGAAGGGAGAACACTCTGGTGGGGGCGTGGGACTGAAATGAGGAAGCAGGAAACCCCATCATTAACAGAAAAAGGCACAGGAAAGCTCAGTGCCTTAAATAATTTCTTAAAAGCCAACTGGAAGTAATTTTTTAAGCCATTTTCTTAAGCTTACAAAAACTGCTTTAGCTTTAGTACTCCTAAAAACAACAATACAATTCCAAACAACAGAATCTCAGAACTAAAAGGAATTGGGCTGTGACAGTTAATCTACCTGCACTTTTCCATATTAGTCCAATAGCACTACGGACTCCTTTTCTTAGATGAAAACTTTAATAATCAGCTATAGCCGATAACAACGGACTTATTTCATGTGATGTAGAGCTACATTTAGACCAAAAATCACACCTACATAAATATACACTATATTCCCTGTCTCTACTAGCCTTCAAAAACTAGCTATTCAATTGCAATATGTCCACTTAGTTACCTTCAAAACAAAAAGTTCTTAGGAAAGCCCTTTTGAAACTTAATTATCTTTAAAATCTGCATATTTTTCTCTTCTTCACTAAAAACATGAGGTCTAAGCTGCAACCACCAGAATTCTGTAATCTGCGATCAAGTGACAAACAGGGGTGGGGCGTGGGAGGGTGGAAATGGGGACAGAGTATCGGGAACCCTGGTGGAAGAAGTCGACACTGGTGGAGGGACTGGTACTGAAATATTCCATGCCTAAAGCTCAATTCTCAAAACCTTGGATAATCATGGTTCTTTAACTACATTTTTAATTATGTAAAATAAAGAGAAATCTGGATGCTTTCATCACTGAGCACATATTAATTCACAAGGCGTGGTACTCTGGACTAAAGGAATGATCTGGCAGGAAAGAGAAGCTGTCCATAGAGGAAGTGGAGCCTGTCTCAGAGCCTGACAAGGAGAACGGAATGAAGTGTCTCCTAGGCGTCTAGCAGTGGTTCACCCAGCAGCAAGTTATCTGAAAACTGAAGGGAACCTAATGGGGTAGGAATGATTATCCCCATTAATAGATGACAAAAACACACTTAGAAATGCCAAGTAACTCCCCTAAGCCACACGGCTGGTGATATCAAATGTGTATATACAACCCCCAAATGTGTATGTACATTAATTTGAAACATGGGATATATTACACATTGTTATGTAATGATAATCCTATCATTTCTAATGCCAAGAGGCAGAGAAGTTGCTGCAGACAGACCACATGTTCTCTGACAAGGCAGCAAGGATGGGCCCCACGACAGGGACAGGAAACACTCCACAGCGAGGGAGTCTTACGGAGAGAAGCTGATGCTACATTCACTCACAGACTAAAACAGCTTTGTAGAACGCATACTGGGAAAATGAGAAACGGCAGCCAGGAGAAACTTTTTTTTCTTTTTAACATTGTTTCCATTACTTTAAAAAGCTTTCTTATATTTAAGAAAAAATGTATTTTATATTTTAATCGATGTTTATATAAAAACAACACCTAAAACTTCCATTAACATTAAAATCAACACTCCTCAGTAGAGCAAACTAAAACATTTAAGAAGAAATTCAATTTATTTTTATACAATTAACCAGCTCCATACTTCCATCTTTAATTTCTTTAATTCTTTTTCACATTTAAAATTTTATTTTTTTTGTTTACAGTATTATTAATAATGGTTTCTCATGGACATAATTCTTTTTATCATAGCCATGTAATACACAATTAAAAAGATGTTCCTGATTAGGTTTTAGTCACATTTTTCCAGCACCCGTCCCAGGAGAAACTTTGAACTGGAATGATCAGAAACATTCATATTCCATATCTGGCATTAGCCCATAAATAAATGCCTGCTTAATTTTATTTTTTCTAAATTTGATTTTATCAAAGAACCATGATTTACAAAGTTATGTGTAGTTGGGTTTTAGGCATATGATGTCCCATCATTGATCCTGCGACTAGGGTCCACCTCTCTCCACCTGTGTTCTCAGGTTCCCTCTCCCACTCCCCGCCCCAGCCTGCCATCTTGACAGGTGCCTCTTTAAGTTAGGTTATTAAAGTCTGGGTCTCATGATGTCTGTCTTGTCGACTCGGTTTGGATACTGAGCTCTACCATTCCTTCCACCATTTGGCGTAACTACCCTGTAGTTTCTCATCTGTCCCTCTCTCCCCCTCGCCGTTTGCCCCTTTCCGGCCCTTCTCTATGCTATTTTCTAAAGAGAATGGATGTGCTCGCTCCTACTGTCCCCTACCCATTACCACCAAAAAAGGAAAATTTGCCTGCTCCATGGATAGGGATGAGCAATAGTTTGGCAGGTAGCCAGAAGTTCAAGGAATAGGAATCATAACTGGGATGGAAAATAATTTGGTTATACAGAAATAAGGTGACCTGAGGCTAAAAGGTCAAAAAGTTATACCTTGAGGAAGATGATTTCCATAAAAAGAAATGCTACAGAAAGCCACGTTGAACCAAATTGCAAGTTCTATTTATTTATTTGGAAACCAATAAACAAATCATTTAATGAGACTATAGAATCGCATAGATAATAACTTGCTAAGTACAATTCAGGTAAGGAAAGAAGAGCTATGTCTGCTATATTTTAAGCATTTTCAGTTTGTTCTTAACTTGGAAATAACTAAGGTTGTTCCTTTCCATTTCTATACCTACAATTACATGGAATGTTTTAATGTAGTACTTGGGGCCATTGGCTGCTCTCTGCACAGGGTCACTCCTGGTGCCAGGAACCAGAAGACCAGACAGTACTAAGGGCTGAACCAGGAATTCTCCAAGCAAAACTGTGTCCATCCCACTGAGCTATTTCTCCCATATTCCCTTTCCACAGGAGAGGAATTGTGCTAAGTCCAGAACCTAATTAATCTTAAGCAGGATACAACACCCAAGTTATAATTAACTTTTGCTAAAACTTGATGCAGTAAGAAAGGAAAATTATTTCCCCTCTGAAATAAAGTTATAAGCCCAATAAATTTACTAAAATAAACAAAAACATCATTAAGTAGCAATAGGACTTAAGAAAATAAGAAATTCCTATTTATATGATATGATTACTTAATTTTAGTCTCTCCAAATTTTAACACTAGGCTCAAGGGCCCATGTTACCTTTTTCTGTTTATTTTATATTATTCCTTTTCAAAATCTAGCCAAATGATGTCACTTTATATATGTAATCTAACCTATCAAGAAGAGACAAAGTTCAGGTAAAGCCTTTTGATAAAAAATATTCATAAGGAAGTTCAGACAGAGACCTCTAAGGATTAAACTCTAAATTATTAGGTTTCAGAGCAGACAATAAAATGAAAACTTAGGAAGTTTGCATGCAGGAGCCCTGGTTTTGATCCTCAGTACCTAACAGCGGACCAGCACTGCCAAGACTCAAAAAACAATAAAAAAAAGAAAAAGAAAAAAGATGGGGTAGGTCCTCTTCCACCATATCTCCTTTAACACAGAATTTCATTTATGAGTTATGTTATTGTCTCCTTATCTCTTTTGGAAGCAATTCCAATAAAATACGTCATTCCTAGCACAGTTGTAAATGGAGTTGAAATTGAGAAAAATGCCCCTAAAGCACTGAGACAATCAAGTTCATGATGGTGAACTCTGGCCTACATTAGAAAGACAGATTAGCGTCCCGAGGTCTCCACTGGCGGCCCCTGACTACGGCTGGGAATCAGTCAGCCCCACTTAACAAGCAGCAAGTACAAATGCTCTCCTACACACTTCAATTCTTCGGTGCCGAATCCAAAGTCCTCAGTGACAGCCTTTCGAAAGCTAATGCTAAGGGAGGGAACAAGCTTTTCAAAGGCCCATAGAACAGCAGCCTGGAGGCTTAAGCTATGCTGCAGAGGAGAAAACCCATGAAACATTTTCACGGTCTCTAGAGACCTGATTGCACTGCTGTGTCCTAAAGTAATTCCATAAGCAAATGAAGACCTTGAGCTAGCAAAACGACCCCCCATGAAAGGCACTGTGCACTCTAGACACACCCACACATTAAGAAATTGAAATAATTCATTTGGTTACCAATTAATGACAATGAAAGTCCAGTGGTGGCTCTCCTTCCGGAGGGGAAAATGAGGTCACGAGGATGCATTACGTCTTTCTCCCAGTTCCTATGTAACAGTCTCCTATGTAACAGGCTCATTCATATATTGAGAATTTTTTTAGTTTTACATATAATGTTTACTAGCATCCTAATTGGTTTTTCCCAGCAATAATGTAAGAAACTACTTTTTCATCAAAAGATTGGCATGCTTTTATGTTAGCACTCACCAAAACGACTATCATGATGCACTTCTATGCAGTGAGATGAGAACATGGTTAAGCACTGTGGGAGATGGATCATATTCAGAAAGCCAGAAGAAGAACTCAGAAGTGACGACCAAAGTCCCTGCAAGTCTGAACACCCAGGTCCTAGGACAGTGAGCACAGAACGGAAGCAAGGGCTTGGCAGAATGAGTCTCACTCTGAAGAAAGCAAAGCTGGAACTTCTGGTGACACTTTGCCGTAGTGGATACAGGAAGCCTTCAGAGGCAGTGAAAGCATGATCCTAAGCCAGGCACTGGATCTGTCAGACAATGAACTCCAGGGGCGTTTCCTCAGCCTCCCTGAGCTTCAGACAAATCACACATACCTCTAATGCCACTGTGAAAATGTGGCATCAGGAAAATGCTTAGCATATTTGGTGAAAATTAATAATAGGGGAAAGGAAACAGCAAGAGAAATCCAAAAATGTGAGCTGAAATACTAACACTAAGGGGTCCGAGGAGCTTCTGTAAGGTCCTACCGCTGTCCTTCACATGCAGGAGTTGCTGCCTACGATCCCAGATGTCTAGAGGGGTTTCATTCCTCCACCCTCTGGCCTCAGGTAGCTGCTCTCTCATTTTAAACATAAATGGAGCATGTTCTAGAACCCAACAGATATCCAGAAGGGAATAGGACAGCTGGATCCTGACGGGTGTGGAGCAAAAACAGAGTCGTGTTGAAATACCAGGCTTGACCAAGCTGAAGGAGAACAGGCGGGGCTGGGCCTATATGGCATGCACGGGATCACACCCAGGTCAGCTGCTGCAAGGCTTACTTGCTGTACTACCGCTCTGGCTCAACACAAAACAGGTGTTTTATATCTCTCCACAATTTTGTTACTGATATTCCGTTGCTATTCCTAGAAAACCAACGAGACAAAATCAGTGTTTAACAGTCTGAATCCAATATGTAATGACTGTCAAACATTTTGATGTTAAATCAATTACTGAGGTCCTAATGTGCTTAAACTGCCTCATGGGTGCCTCTTATTTACTTCCTATAATAGTTCGATTTTTTTTCTTGACAAATAAAAAATCAGTCTGGGAAAAGAGTCCTAGTTAAATAAATGGATTTTATTGCAGTTGAGATAATATGGTTACAATAGTGTTAATGTAACAAGTTATCACAGGGAGGTGTTATTTCATGGGTGGTTCCAGTTTGGGAAGATGAGAAGGATCCGAAGATGAATGAATGGGGAGCAGTGCGGTTCTGTGAAGAACGTGGATGTTCTTCACGCCAATGAACACTGACAGAGACCTGAAAGAGTAGCCTTTGCCGGCGGCTTCAATCTCATTTACAATGAAAAAGTTAAAGTAGTAAACTTAAAAGCAAAAATCACCCACTAGCACTGATACTTCTTAGAGGGTGATGTTCTTCAGATTGATAAGCTGAAATGTTGATTCAAGAGTCGTATAGCCAATCAGCAGTATTAAACTATCCCCGTGTCCATTTCATTTGATTTCATTTATAGCCTGCTTCCACTTTTATGAACATATTAGGACTTTTACTATTCAAAAACTCAGCACCGATTGCAGAAACATTATAGGCAAGCTTATCAAGAGGAAAGGTTTTGGAACCAGATATGAAGAGATCACTTGATGATACAAAGGGAAACTCCTGAGATCTATTAGAAAGATGAACATTAGGTAGCATCATTACTATAAAACAGCGCAAAGAAACAAAAATCAAAGCATGAAATGACAGTGAAAGTTCTGCAGGTGAGACTCACTATTTCTTCTCTAGAATAATAATTTCTTCCACCCAGGATCACCTCTTTCTCCAGCAATGAGGCATCTAGGATTTTTCTTCCCCCTTGGGTAGTTTAGCCTAAGGAATTGCTCTGTTGGAAATAAAGGTTGGCATGTTTGCTGTTTTTTTTGCAGCAGTTTTTTTTTTCAATCCGGTCCAGGTATGCTGAATAAGAGACTCTCATACATGGGGCAGAGCTGCTACTTGCTCTCCCTGTGCCCAGCTGCTCATGAGGCACCCGGGAGGCATGGCGGGTTCTAGTCCTGGCCTGCCACCCCAGTAGAGCCTCACAACCAGCCAGACCACCCTCCCCTACTCCATGGGGCCCGCTATTTTCCACATCCAGACTTCCCTCTCATCACAACTCTACCCAGCAGATCAGACTATCACAGCCCGGCTCGCGTGGCTGCTAGTGGCAGCGCAGTTCATCAATAAATGCTTTATTCAGAGGTGACTACAGAGTATGCTACCCGCATGGCAAGCCTGGCAAGCTGCTCGTGTAGTATTTGGTATGCCAAATACCAGTAACATTTATATTAGGTCATTCCCGTGACCTAATATAATGGTTTGAGGCTCTTTACGTTCCTGGAGCAAGCAGATGCCTTTGGGTTCTACTAGCATGAGATAGGACATATGGAGATATTACTGGTGCCTGCTCTAGCAAATAGATGATTACGGGAAGATAGTGATAGTGATGTTTGCTGTGTAGGGCCAACAGAGAAGAGAGGGTGAGGTATGAATTGAGCCAAAATGGCAGCACTCTGGAAAAACTGGACATCTCATGTATAGATGGTTAGCTGAAGTCTCTGTAAAATGAATTCAGGGATTAATTACAATTCTATAAAAGTACATTAAATCTCCTTATTCTAAATCTCCCGAGATTTAATCAACACGAACACAAAGAGCCTTTCTTTCTTTCCATTCATTTGTTCTTTTCCAGTATTATTCTAATTAGCTTTCCTGGCCTTTGGGGAAATGAGTTAACTAGCTTTTAGAGGAAAATGCCTATTTTAATAATTTTAAATTAATGAGTATAGTTTATAGGCTGCCTTGAAAGTAAATACTCACCATGGAACTAATTCAATTTAACAGAAAATCATAACTTTGCTGGAAGTAAATGACATAGCAAAACCAGCAGTTGGGAATGTATATTAGAATACCATTCATTCATGCTAACAATTGAAATTTTGATCATTATAATTTGATAAATACCAGTATGATTAGTGGAAACTGCCTTAAGTATATAACAAGTATAGCTCTTCAACTTTCCATAGGTATCTGGAACATGAAGAAAGTATCTTGAAATAAGTTCAATTTCTAATCTTGGCCAAAAGCCATGGCTGTCGCAAACACATAACATTACCATGAGACACAGCACAGTATTATGTGCAAAATTCAAGCTCTGTTTTACTGTTTAAATTAGAGATTCGGTAATTTAATTGTGTTTGTATCCTCAACTGCTATAACCCCAAGTGGAACGAATAAGGATAAGAGCATTCATAAATACTAAGTGCATGAAATTTATTCTGGAGTAAACAATACATAGGGTTTAAGTTATGGCTAGCATCATAATGATCTCAGTTAATTCTTAAAACAACTCCATGGAATAGTGGTTTTTCTATTTTTAAACTGTTTATAGAACAAAATTTAAACTTTGAGAAAGTATTATGACTTACACAAAGCAGGTAGAATAGGCAAAAATGTCCTGTCAGACTTGATTCTCAGCTTTATGACCATTTTATAGTAGCAATATTCCTCTTAACCTCAAACAAACCTGGTCACCATGCAACAAAGGCAGGAAAATTCTGGATATCCCCCAAAGCTGAGTCTGAGAAGAGGCAGCCAACCTTGCAGGCATCCATGCCCCGGGTCTATGACCTTTCCTTAAACTGAATTGGACAATGGCAAACTCTCTCATCAGAAAATTCTGCCATGATTTCCAAAGTGAAACGTAACAGGAACTTCTATTTTTTTCCCTCTCATTTGTATAATACAGTGATTAAGGCACTTGGGTGTGGCCAACACAGGCTCAATTCCCTGCATTATCTATGGTCCCCTGAGAAAGGCCAAAAATTCCAGAAAGGTTCTTGAACAGAGTCAGGACAATGCCTGAAGCAGAGTCAAATGTAGCCCCAAAATAAATAAACAAAAAAAAATCAATGTAATGACCTTTGGGGGTCAATATTTAAATCTACACACACTTTCAAATACTTTTGTGGTTTTTACCCACGACACTGTCTCCACGACGGCCAACACCAACTTCCAAGAGGCCAGACGCGTAAAAAAGGCCCAAACGAGAGGTCTAATGCCTTGGCTGACGATCTGAGCCCAACAACCACCTCCCCCACGCCACCCCAAACCAGCACCCCCACCCCACCCACCCCCCCACACCCCCCACGGCAAACATATATATATATATATATATATATATATATATATATATATATATAAAATCATTCAAACTGTGATCTATGCCTTTCAGTGTTGTGGGAAGGGACAGACTGTTTTAAGTTCTCTGATTTATTTTTTATGGGAACATATATAACTATTTTTGTCATAATGTATTTAAATTAAAGACTAGGTAACATGGTTACAATAGTGTGAACATTTGTGGTAATGAGGTACAGAATTCCTGTACCCCACCACCACCACGGCCCCCCCCCTCAGCACTGTCCCTTGAGATAACTAGAAATGTAATAACCCTGCTTTCTGTGTTTGGACTCAAGTTATTGGCAAACGGCTGTAGAGGACCCAGGTACGGAAATGTCCAGACTGTGGACATTCAAGGAAGAAATCCTCCCTCTCCTCGACTTCCCTCACCACCCAGACGGCTCTGGCTTCAGCCCTGGCACCACATGCCAACCCAAAAGATAAAGGCATCAATAGGAGCGGCTTTATCACGCCAAGAAAATGTTAATGGGCCCACAGCTCAGCCACTTTTAGAAAGGTGACTGAGGAGGGAAAACAACTGATAGAGATAATCTAGCAAAAAGGGGAACTCTGCAAATTAGAGGAGGAATGTTCTTTCAATATGTGTACTGAGAATCATGATGGCTCTGTGGTCACAATGCTTGCTTTCTTAATTACAGAAAGAGGAGATGCTATTTTGAGAAACGTTAAATAACATAGAATAATATCAAATATTTATCCTCTCTTTCTAACAATTCTCAGTAGTAATTTCTATACCTGGCATTCTTAATGTTAGTTTCCTGCCTTGAAGATTGTGTTCTCGGATATCTCCCCAAGTTATTCTTGGGGCTGGATAGTACAACAGCAGGGTGTTTGCCTAGCATGTGGCCAACCCTGGTTCAATCCCCAGCATCCCATACGGTCCCCCAAGCACCACCAGGAGTAATTCCTGATTGAGTAGCAAGGAGTAACCCCTGAGCATCACCAGGTGTGACCCCCCCAAAATATGAGTCCCATTCTTTAAATAGAGTTCTGTCTCTTTACATCTTACATAATATACTATAAAAGAAAACTATAACTGCAATATAAAATATCACATGTTTTTTCATTATCCATTATTGTTACTGTTTTTGGCATATCGAATATTCCACAGGTAGCTTGCCAGACTAATACATATTTAAGGAAGCAATAGATCTCCTAAATATTTACAATTTATTGAAGAGATTATCTAGCGAAAAGGGGAACTCTGCAAATTATGAGGAATGTCAACCAGTATGTTTTATTTTTCTACTTATAATATTTCTATCATTTCATTCCTCCTAAAAGTATGTAAATACTACAGTACTAATCCACAAGTACATTCTAAACATACGAACAGTGACTACCATTTATTGAACACATAGGACCATCTAGGTTATAAACATCAAGGTCAACCTATGAGCTAGAATTTATCATCCCCTTGATCATCAATTTGCTCACGTGGGCACCAATAACGTCTCCATTCATTGGGAATGAGGTTCCCTGTTACTGTTTTTGGCATATTGAATACACCACGGGTAGCTTGCCAGACTCTGCCGTGGCTCTGGGTTTATCCCAGAGGGCCCAGTCTTTTTCTGTGTCAGACTAACAACCATCTAAGGCCTAGGGGCAAAGCCCTGGGTGTAGACAAGCCTGTCTCCTGTCTGCCACCTCTTTTCATATATTTGTATACATCTTAATATGTAAATAAAATGCTTATATATCATATATGTTTACATATATTTCTATTTATATATATTTTTAATTCACAAAAGTGGTCATGTTTATTCTAGGCGTTTAGTTTTTAATGACCCAAACCCAACTTTTTTTGTGGGGGTTGCATCTGACTGTGTTCGGGGGGTCTCTCCTGGTAGCTTAGGGGACCAGAGGCTGCTGGAGAGCTGTGGCCGCCTCACGGAGGGCAAGTGCCTTCACCCTGTTATAGCCCTCGCCTTGGCTTTTGAAGGTAGCCTGAATTTCCATAGGTGGAGGAGGAACAGTCTGATAAAGGAAGAAACAAGACTCCCCAGTGGTGATTCACAGGAGAGCGTTAATGTGGCCTCTGCAACCCCCATCCCTTAGGGCTGCAGGGGTCTGGAGCTCACAACACCAGGTTTCACTTTATACCCCAACAAACGCTGTTCAGTTCAAGAGTAGATCTTCGCTCTCCTGATCTGTAGATACAGAAGCCAGCGAATGAGGTTTCCTGGCGCAGGGTCGTCTTTCAACACTGCTCTTCTTTTAACACTCTGGGCCCTGATCATCAGGCTACAAAACAGGTATCGAGGTCTGCAATACCGGTGATCAGGACTGCAGTACTAGAAATATCAGAAGGTTACAGTGGTCGTTGGAGGCAAAAAATTAAAAGCCAGTCCTCTTGACTTATTCGGGGCTGGGGCCACCCTCAGTACATACCCCTGGCTCTGATCTCAGGGGTCACTCTAGGCACCGGGATCCTAAATATGCCTGGGACTGAACTTGGATTGGATGCACGCAAGGCAAGCGCCTTACTCTGGCCCGATCTTGGGTTTAAGTAAATGTACTACAGTAGACTGGATGCGTATGGGGAGGCTGATATTTTTCTGGTCAGCAGAATAACTCCATTTGAGAACGAACATCCTATTCATTTAAAACTCCAGAAACAGAATGAGCAGAAACAATTCAAGCTCCACCATGTATGATTCATATTTTAAATTCTACTTCCTTCAAATTTTACCATGTTAAAATGTGGCACTTCTGTGCCAGGTTTTTCTAAGAGGTTGATGAATTAGACAAATCAGTACTGAACAAAAATGGACAAAACATTTCTAGTCCAAGACTACAATTTAGCAGTTCATTTCCTTCCAACATGAAATGGAGCAAATCTCTCCTTATTGCCCAAAAATGACACCAAGCTATTTCCTATTTATCCCAGCTCAGGAAAAAAGCAATTCATACCATCTTGAATGCAGAGATCCCGTGCAGATAATCTTTGTTAGGCTGCTCTTCATTCTATTTTTTATGATTTCCCTACATCAGTAATGAGAGAGAGAGAGAGAGAGAGAGAGAGAGAGAGAGAGAGAGAGAGAGAGAATAGGGCACTTGCCTTGAATGTGGCTGATTCTGGCTTCGCCCCCAGCACTACCTAGTTCCTCTGAGCCCACCAGCAGTGATCACTGAGCACAGAGCCAGTAATAAACCCTGAACATCTCCAAGGGTGGTCCAAAAAATCATACACACACTCAATTATTGGAAATAAATCAGGAAGGATGAATTTATTAGAAATATTATTTTATAAAATCTGGCATTTTAGGTTAGAAAGCCAGTCTTCCAAATGATCAAATGACCTATAAAAATCAAGGCGGATATTGTCTTGGGCAAGAATATTTCACTGTTGTCAAGAGAAATTCCTGAAAAAGCCCTTCCTCTCAGATATATTTATTAAAATCTCTTCTTACAGGAACTTCGTACCAGAAACTAAATCCTCAGTTGGTCCACAAACCAGGCTCCTGCCTTTCTTGGATGAAGTTTAGAGAGCTGAGATTAGCAGACTTTTAATTCTCTTCCCTTCCACGGACAACACTGTTGCTCAAAGGCGCCCTCAGTGTGGAGCTGGAGAAGTGCCCCCCAGACGACATGGCAGAGAAGAGTCAGAAAAACCTACTGTGTGCCAGTGACCTTCAGAGAAGACCTAGAGCCAACGTCCCTGCTATCTCAGATGTTCGGGAGATGACGGTGGTTCTCCTCAGGTTGCTGCCAACCATGTTGAGAATGGTTCTAAACAGAAGCCAAGTGCAAAGAATTTTGGAGCAAGGCACTCCCACCTAGAATTGTCTCCCAAAGAGACAAGAATAAACATGCGTGACCAGAGCGATGGTATAGTGAATGAGGTGCTTGCTCTGCCTATCGCCAATCTGGGTTAGATCTCCGACACCCGCTAAGGTCCCCACACTCTCAGGGAATGACCCCTGAGTACCGCATAAGGCGTGGGTCCCACCCCAAAATTACCTAAATAAATTTCAAAGAGACATCATGAAACAGGAAAATTAATAAGGTAAAAGTTAATTACATATAAGTATATTATGAAAACCACAAAGTAAGAATTTCATCATTCGGGAGGATGGAGGGTGAAGGGGTCCGGAGGCCACACCCAGTAGCGCTGGGTGCTCTGAGGACCAGGCAGTACCAGGGATCAAACCTGGGTCTCCTGCACTCAAAGAGGCACTCCAGCACTTTGAACACTCTCCATGGCCCTGCAATTACACCTTAAATTGTGTGCCAGTGCATGGCAATGCTGCACAAAAAAAAAAAAAGATTATAAGTCATGTGTGTGGTGTGTGTATATGTGCGTGCTGGTTGTGTCTAAGCAGTTCTCTTCCACATTTTCTACTTTTTTAGGGTTGCAATTTCTATAGATTATGTTTATTCAAAATGTGGAGAGAGGTCCTCCGAGCACCACCAGGAGTAATAACTGAGCAAAGAGCCAGGAGTAACCCCTGAGCATCGCTCCCTAAGCATCGCCGGGTGTGACCCAAAAAGCAAAAATAAATAAATGTGGAAAGAGTGTGACAGCAGAGTGTGACTACTGGACTAGAAAACTGTTCCCTAGCAGTTTTCACAGACTTCTCTTAGTTCACCATCAAAGAGCAACTAAACAACACGCAGTTCTTGTTTTGATACCAAAGACTTTAAGGACTTTTACATGGCAAACATGCTTCTGGCGAAGATGTGGGGGGGAAACCTCGAAACCTCCAGTTCCGGTGGTAAGTCCATTCCGGTCTGACTTCATTTGGTACATCAATTCTCAGGACTTTATTAACTAGCTTATTTTTGGACTATTGGAGATACAATGAGAAACTTATCACTATTTTTAAATATTTGTATTAAACAGTCTGCAAAATCATGCACAAAATATCCTACCACCTTACCAGCTCCTTTGAAAGAGATAGTTTTGTTAAGGGCATTATTGGATTTGCTACAAATTTCTCTTGGGCTGAAGCTCCACTTTGAATGAAGAGGAAGAGGATATTAAATCCCGAAAACTTCCCAAGGTTCACACAGCATTTCTTCCTCCACTTTTGCCTATTACGGTCATACATAAATCATCAGAAGATGATACTCAATTGACCTTAACTCCCTTCCTTGTTTTCACCTCTAACAAAGCAGTGAAGTCCAAAGTACCAAAGACACCAAACAGAGCTTAGAATTAACTCACATAAGGCCATTTTCAGAGTTTTTAGTAGTCCAAATTGAACATAAATGTATAGATTCTTTGGCTGACTACATACATTTGCACACAGTACACATACACACTCGGGCAAATGCACGCCATCTCCCTTATATTCAGGGTCTGACTAGAGTACTGCTTTGTAAGCAGGTGTGAGACAAAAACACTCATCTTCTGCTCATCTTGTCCTGGCTGGGCCTGGTAAACAGCAGAGCACTGCTGACAAAAGATCCATCAGCCGGGTTCCAGGAAAACCAGCCGCAATGGATTCCAGGAAAACTACCTCCAACTACTGTCCCTGCTTGTTCTCAACTTCAAAGGGCCATGCTATTTAAAAAAGAGGAAAATCAGGGGGCCGGAGCAATACTGCATAGTGGGTAGGGCGTTTGCCTTGCTCTTGACCGACCTGGGTTCAATCCCGGCATCCCATATGGTCCCTCAAGCACCGCCAGGAGTAATTCCTGAGTGCAGAGCCAGGAGTAACCCATCAGCGCCGCTGGGTATGACAAAAAAAGGACTAAAATAAAAAATAAATAAATGGGTACAGATGAGAGGAAGGGGGATTTGGAATGAACATGAAAAGGAACTCAGCGGTTAAATCACAGTTTACGGCGGCCGACCCTCATTTAAGGAATTTCATCAATTTACTTCACTTTCCTCCAACCCTAAACTAGAACATAAATGTGTTCTAGAAAAGGGACTTATACAAAAATGAGGAGTGGGGGGGGCCTCCATGCATCATTTCTGGAAGGACTGGAGGAGGAAGGGGAGGACAGTAGGTGGGAGGGGAGGATGGGAGAAGGGAGGAAAAGACGGGAGGAGAGAGAGAAGAGGGAAGGACTGGTGGAGGGGAGGGGAAGACTGAAGGAGGGGAGGGAAGGATTGGAGGAGGGGAGGGGAGGACTGGAGGGGAGGGAGGGAGAGGAATGGAGGAGGGAGGAGGAGGACTGGAGGAGGGAGGGGAGGACTGACGGATGGAGGGAGGACTGACGGATGGAGGGGAGGACTGACAGAGGGAAGGGAGGACTGGAGGAGGGAGGAGAGGACTGAAGGAGGGAGGGAAGGACTGAAAGATGGAACGGAGGACTGGAGGAGGGAGGGGAGGACTGAAGGATGGAGGGAGGACTGACGGAGGGAGGGGAGGACTGAAGGATGGAGGAGAGGACTGAAGAATGGAGGGGAGGACTGAAGAATGGAGGGGAGAACTGAAGAGTGGAGGGGAAACTGCAGGAGGGAGGGGAGGACTGCAGGAGGGAGGGGAGGACTGCAGGAGGGAGGGATGGGGAAGAGGAAGATTTTGAATGAGGAAAAGTGGACAAGCTCAGGTAACACGCACTGGGGGAAAATGCTGTGGGTGTGAGAATCTTCCCAAGTGGAAATTCCCCAGGAGGAGGAAACAGTAGGACTGAACCTGTGCAGCAACCAAGTTACAAGCCAGCAAATACCACAGAAGGAGAAACTGGGAGCTGGGGAACTGCCAAAAACTCTCCTGGGAGAGCACACAAAGGGGGCGCCTTTGAGCAACGAGGCCCTGGGGTGCTGCTGGAAGCCACCCACACTGCAGCGCCTAACCCACCCATCGCTGCCCTCCACTCCCTGACTGGGGCTGTTGCTGCCTCCTGAGAAACTGTCTCCCTGCAGCCTTTCCCACTCCCCTTCCTGATCACGAGCTTGGAGAACACTGTCCCCACCCCCACTGCCTGTGACTGTCCCCAACACCCCACTGCCTGTGACTGCCCACCACTGCCTGTGACTGCCCACCACTGCCTGTGACTGCCCACCACTGCCTGTGACTGCCCACCACTGCCTGTGACTGTCCCCCCCACCCCACTGCCTGTGACTGTCCCCACCCCACTGCCTGTGACTGTCCCCACCCCACTGACTGTGACTGTCCCCACCTCACTGTCTGTGACTGTCCCCACCCCACTGCCTGTGACTGTCCCCACCCAATTGCCTGTGACTGTCCCCACCCTATTGCCTGTGACTGTCCCCACCCCACTGCCTGTGACTGTCCCCACCCCACTGCCTGTGACTGTCCCCACCCCACTGACTGTGACTGTCCCCACCTCACTGTCTGTGACTGTCCCCACCCCACTGCCTGTGACTGTCCCCACCCAATTGCCTGTGACTGTCCCCACCCTATTGCCTGTGACTGTCCCCACCCCACTGCCTGTGACTGTCCCCACCCCACTGCCTGTGACTGTCCCCCACCCCACTGCCTGTGACTGTCCCCTCCCCATTGCCTGTGACTGTCCCCTCCCATTGCCTGTGACTGTCCCCACCCCACTGCCTGTGACTGTCCCCACCCAATTGCCTGTGACTGTCCCCACCCCACTGCCTGTGACTGTCCCCTCCCCATTGCCTGTGACTGTCCCCACCTCACGCCTGTGACTGTCCCCACCCAATTGCCTGTGACTGTCCACACCCCACTGCCTGTGACTGTCCCCACCCCACTGCCTGTGACTGTCCCCTCCCCATTGCCTGTGACTGTCCCCACCCCACTGCCTGTGACTGTCCCCACCCAATTGCCTGTGACTGTCCCCACCCCACTGCCTGTGACTGTCCCCACCCTATTACCTGCGGCTGTTCCCTCCTGTCCTCATCCTCATTGTTCCTTCCGGCACTACCCTCTCCACCTCACCTCTCCACCTCCACTCCAGCCCCGTCCTGAATCCCTGGGCCACTCTGTCCTCAAGGAAAGCAGTGAGCTGGGTCGTCTGTCAGCCTCTGAAACTCTTTCTGAGGCACAAAACTGTGCAGTCTTTAGAGCAGTGGGACATTCTGACACTGGTTCTCCTTCCCACCCAACACGTTCTCTTTCTTAGCACACGTGGAGGACTCCTGTTCTGTCCTCGTGGCCATCCCGACACCCCGAGGTGCTCCCCACCGTGCAGCAGGGGAAATTCAGGAAGAGATTCTTAGTTTTCCTTTTCTTTAGCTCTCTTCCTACATTCTGGCCATGGGGGAAAGACTCACCCTCCTGGTAACATAAACACATGAAAAAAACATTAAACATCAACCAGAAAGAAAAGTCAGAGAGGGAAGACACAATTTTACCAGAAAGCCTGAGAAGAGGGCGATGGTATTTGAGCATTAAATTTAGCTATGACCTTTGTGGAGGGCGAAGTTCTCATGACTTTCCGTATTTCAAAGCATTTATCATCTGACACAGTAACTAGCCAGTAACCAAGTCTCTTTACCACAAGCTGGGGAAAAGGTGCAATGGAAACCCTCCCCCCAACAAACCCGCCCTCCTTGGCATGACGTGGGAATCCTTCAGAAACTCTGGATTAAAAAACACAAGCAGGGTTAAGTGTTCCAAGAATTCCCACAGACAATTTCCCCAGTTGCACCTAAAAGTCAGCTGTGCAAAAGAGGTGACTCTTCCTTTCTCACTGGAAACCAGGAGTGTTGACCAGCAGGAGCGAGCGCCCATCTCTTCGTACAGCTAACTCCTTCCTGCTTTAAATTCATAACCTGACGTCCTGAAGGATGACTTACAGTTTTATTATTAGTATGCCTTCCCGACATGGATAACCTCTGCTTCCATGAAAAAAAAAGTACATCTCTGACCTGAAAACCAGGGACCTGGATTGCATCCAAACAGAACGTCCATCCAGCAAACAACCTTCGGCTCCCTGCTACCCACTCATACTCACACACTCTGCAGAAAACGCTCCACCGCCTCTTGCACAGACCCCAAAGGTCTCAGACACAACCAGTGAATGCTACTCTATCAAGAGGAAAGAGGAAGGCAGGAGATTTTTCTTCACTTGCTAAATGCCATTCTGGTTTGCTCCTGGTTATTAATGAAAATTTGAGGAGAGATTAAGAACATGGAATCTTCAGTTTCCCCTCTTCCCCCCTAAGTTATGTTCTTCCCTTCCCTCCTTTGGGCAGGGTCAGAGATGAACCCCAGGCCCTAGACATGGAACGCAACCAACCAAGTCGCATCCCAGGCCAAATATTTTCAAATTTACTTCCACAAAAATTTAGAGCTCTTCAAATGATAATATATATTAATCATGTGAGGTGCAGAAGTAATTTTAAATAGTACATGCATACTCCTTTCCCTATTCATTTATTTAAGCAAACGCCAGAAAATATTTATGCAGAAAACACAATGTATAATCAAGATCCTGACAAGCAAAACAAGCTAATCAATATTACTATAATTCAAATGCAGGGGGAAAAAAAGTGAAATCTCTCATATTTCTGCATGTAAAATACAGATATAAAGTTTAAATAAAATGTTAAAACCACTGTATTTTTTAAAGGCCATCAGCAAGCTACCCAAAATTATATTACTATGCATTTGAAAAGGAATTTGGTACAGAGACGATTTTTAGGAAAAGAATTTTTCTATAATGTTCCTGACTTTGAAAGACATAGTTGCCTTTCATTTCTAACCTTCCTGGCCCACTGCCACACAGCTCTTCTGAAGACTACCCCTCCTTAGGCGAACACAATTTATTTCCATATTCATCAACACAGTAGCAATCTTGTCACTGGAATTTCTTTCCCACCTATTAGCCTAAAAATATGCCCCCCAAATCTTTATAGAAACAGAAGCACATTTCAGTGGAAATGCCTTTCAGTGGGTGCATCTTTCCTGCAAACACAATTTCAGGTGAAGTTAGAAAGAGCACCCTTTCTTGGGGAAACCATCTTAAAGTTTACGTGCCAGAGAACCTTCCAATCTGGTAAGAAACATGAACTGATCAAGCCATGTAAATGATGAATCCGAAAGCAGAAGGAGTTGACTTCTGGAAGTACCGACAGAATAAAGACCATGTTACAGTCCCTGAAGCACCCAGAGGTGCTATCCCCATGACTGAGAGCCCTGATCACTTGGGCAAGTGGCTTTAGATGCTAAATGTCCGGCAGCACTGAAGACCACAAGTTTTACAAAATTGTACTTGTTTTTCAGATTATAAAGTGTGGGTACAATGTTGACAATTTGAAATATGAAGACTGAAAGAGCCCATTAAAATGAGCTGAAACGCCCCTACAGGAGTAACAGAGACTATTTTGACAACCTTCCTTCCTGTTTCACCTCTGATTTTTGGAAGGGGTAGCCTGCTAGCTCCCAATTTCTCTTCTCCTCTCATCTAAAAGTTATTTCCTAAGTGATTAATAGCTGCTCATTTAACATACTTTAAAATAACTTCTCTTCTGTTGCTCCCAAGCAATAGGTAAAATATTCCATAATCATTGCACAGATTTAGCAAACTTAAAAAAAGTTATATTGCAATCAAGCTATCACAATTTAAATATTTATACAGCACCTATCACTGAAGTGCTGTGTAAGCTGACAAAAGGTCGGAGCTAATAGGAAAACATAACAGAAGATTTTCCTCTATAGGAAATGCTGGAATGAATTGGCAACAGGCTTTAGATTAAAAAAAAATGGAAGAAGGGCAAATGACGTCACTTAAGCAGTAGGACACATGCCTAGTTTATGCAAGACATGAGTTTGAGCCCAGGAACACACAATGCTGCAAGTCTCTCCCCATTCTAGCACTGCCGGTACAGTCCCAAAAAACAATAAGAAAAAGGGGGAGATTGATTATTCACAAATCAATGAAAAGTCTTGAATTTTCTTTGGACTACTTCAATTTACTTTAATATTCTCAATTTTTTTTTCCTTTTGCCATCTAAGATATTGGAGCATGAGTGATAAGTACCTGTGTCTGAGAGGCAGGAAAATAATTTCATCAAAAATTTGTTTCCGTGGGGCCAGAGAGATAGTACAATGTGTAGAGCACTTGCCTTGCATGTGACTTACCTAAATTCGATCTATGGCTTCACGTGGTGCTTTACACTCTGTGGGAGTGATTCCTGAGTACAGAACTAGGGAATCCCTGAGCATCCCAAGCACAGCACCAAACCAGAAAATAATAATTTAAAAATAAGGCGTTTAAAATATTTTATTTTTTAGAATAAAAAAGTGCATTTCTCTACAATTTTAAGACGAAAATATTGTATCAAGTATTGTAAAATTCCAACAGATAAAGAACTTTAGCGGAACCTGAGGTGTCATTCTCACGACCTGAATGGTTTGAGGCTCTTCGTGTTCCTGGAGCAAGCTGCCCGGTAATGCTACCACTTGGTGAAATTCTCAACCACTTCTGAATATTCCAAGAGCCTGGTCCGATGTGTCTTACCTCTCTCTTCACCTGTTCTCAGCACAGAGTCTAAGAGACTCATTCAATGCAAGTCTGTTCTGACCTTCTGGACACAGGCCCCTTCCACTGGCCCACCAAAATCAGGGCAGCTTGCATCTTTCCTAAGACAGCAGAATCTGGTTTAGTAATAAAATGCAAATTTGTTTGCATTGCTTTCTATTGTATTTTCTGATGTTCAGACCACACCTTTGGTGCCTTGATGTAATTGGTAGAAACAGAAACTCTTATTGTTTTATTGGGAAGGATGTTCCCCAAGAACAGATATTCACTATTTTCCTCTAGTTTAACCTTTGCCTATAAGAACTAAACTGCATTATTCCATTATGTTATGGCTAGAATCATTAAAGTTCAGAATATGAAGACCTTATATACAAAACCCTGGTTTGTCTCAATCCATTGCATAGACTTTTATCCTTAATATTGATATTGTAATTTATTTTTATTTTGATGCTATAAGTCATTAAAGATAAGTAGAGATTGTTTCTCCTATTTGACAGATGAAATAATTCAGATATAAGGTAGTCAACAAGATTTCTGAGCTCCTCAAGGGAAAAACCAAAGCAGAATTTTATAAAAGTCTTAGTTTTGTGAACTATCATTTGTGTGTTTATATGTAAGTAATTAATCTTATTTTCCCATGATACCAAGTCAAGCATACTGTAGTAATTTATTTAATGGCAAAATTCAGATTTCATATTTAGTTTTAATATTAACAGTATTTCTAAAACTATATTCTGCCCCTTGAGGTCTTGCAGGTGTGGCTGTGGTGCTCGGCTGCTTCAGCAGGTGGCAGGCAGGAGGCAGGCTTGTCTACACCCAGGGCTATGCCCCTGTGGGCCCTGGATGGTTGATGGTCTGACATAGAAAAAGACTGGGCCCCCTGAACGAACCCAGAGCCACGGCAGAGCCTGGCAAGCTACCTGTGTTTTATTCGATATGCCAAAAGCAGTAACATGAATGGACCTCATTCCCAATGAATGGAGACTTTACTGGCACCCAACTCGAGCAAATCAATGAACAATGGGAAGACAAGTGATACAAGTGACACAAGTCAGAGGCTGGTTGTCCCAAGTTTCTCGAATGCAGCATCTACAGGATTATTTAGAAGTAGATTGTCTGGGCTGGACTGAGCTCAGAATAGCTCAGTTTAGTAGCACTCTCAGGTAGGATCTTGGCATCTGCATCTGTATAGGCTTCCCTAAAGGAGCCTTCTTCACACTGAAATTTGAGAACTCTAGTTTGTAAATCAATGGACAAAGAGCAGATGATGTGGAATAAGCAGGTGAAGTTAGTCAATCTCTTCAAACAAGGACTTTAAAAGCACTGAAGGAAGTGTATTAATTAATTATCAGAGGTTTTCATGGCTAGAATTCAAAAACAATAGTAGGATTATCGTGGCACCACAATTATATAAAGATTAATTAGCACCAGGAAAAAGGATAACAACCTAGGTGTCATGAAATATCTAGAAAGTGACAAATACTCGATGCAGACTCCTGGATCTTAAAGAAGATTCATTTCCTGGCTGACACTTTTAATAAATCTGGTCACATTCAGAGGTAAAAGTCCACACATGATCAACAAAAGAGCATTTATGAGTCAAAGTGATAAATGTGCTTTATCACACAGAAGCGGAGAATAAGAATATGTTTGAAAGTAATGCCTGATGGCCAAGCACCCAAAGAGCACTGTGACCTCTGAAATGTAACCAATGGGCATGTGTTTCTTCCATGTCAGCCAGAGTCTGCGTCCATGCAGGGCTGGGCATTCTGCCCCGTCCAAGAAGGACTCTCTTCAACTCTTGTCTTTTCAAATCATAGGGAGCGCTAGATTTTAAGTCTAGCAACATGATTCCCACACCCACCCCCAGATTAAGTATTTTTAAGTGACTTGTTTTCAAAACTAAAGAATTCTTCTGATTTTGATCTAGTCTTCTGGCACAGCCATCACATTAATTTCTTTCACTCATTTACGGCTAATTTCCTTTTCTGAATGCCACTTAAGTTTTTAGAAGACTTACTTAATGTTCAGCCTTATCTGTAGCCAACATTCCCAACAGAATTCTCACAATTCTCACTTCTGGCTAGTTAATTGCTCACAGAGTTCCACTGAAAAACATTTAAAAGCTCTGGTTGTCTCTCTCAAAAGGGGGTACACAGAATCAAACCAATTATTACTCAAGTAAAAGGAAATAAAGACAAGTGGAGAAAATTAGGGCACTGCTTTAATAAGCGTGTTCTAGTTTAGGTCCTGTTTATCTAGAAAAAACACCCCATTTAGAGTAAAAACAGGCACGATTCAAGATGGTGTTGAACTGTCTGCTCCCAGTCCACAAATGAACAAACTGTTAAAAACCCTGCTTCTAAATGCTATACAAAAATGGGAAATCGATTCAGAAATGGCTTGTTTATACAAAAAGGATATGTCCATGAGTAATTAACAGCTCAGCTCCTTTTGTAATGGAAGCAACTTTCAGATTCTGAAATATACTCCAAGAAATCTCAAATACAGATTACTTTCAGTATTGGCCACTTTTCTAGGAAAATCTACCTATAACATCATTTGACATTCACATATGAAAAGAAATGAACTGCCATCAAAAAAAAAAAACCAAAAAACTGAAAACAATCTTTTGCTCTTTGTTCTTCTAGTTTTTCTCCAGACATAATAATCTGCCTTGTGGTTCAGGTAAGATGCCTTGGCTTGAACAGAGAACTTGGCAATGTTAAAACTTCAGGGCTGGAGAGCAAGTCCAGGGATTAAGACCTTTCAGTCAACTAGTTAAATTCCAAGTACTGTATATGCTTCCCTGAGCACAGAGCCAGGAGTAAGCCTGAACACACTGTTAGGTGTTCCCCCATATAATTTTTATTTAAAAAATTACAGTTCTATTACACATTACCTGGACTTTCAAAAAGTATCTGAAACATTTTAGATGAAAAAAAAACCAAATCATGAACTGAAACTTATTATTTCACTAAACCCTTGTGAACTTGATTTTTCAGTGCCTCTCGAGTGTGAAGCTATACGACAAACTTCTCAACTACCAGTCCAACTCCTCTATTAGCACTGCTCCCGAGGGGGTGTGTACAATAGGCTCATTAATGAAGAGTTATCTCTAAAATTAACTGCCTTCAAATATGTTGTGTGATGAACACAATGAGAAGATAACCCAGGGAGAAAAATTGCCTTCCAGGAAATGTAGCTAGTCTGCGGAAGCTCTTGCAGGAGTACAGAGGAGCTCTGAGACAGGTCGCCTGCTGGGGCTACTCACCAAGCAGTGCTCATACCTCGCACGTGTGAGGCACTGAATTCAGACCCAGCACCACACATGGATGCCAAAAGCAGGGTCAAAGAACACCTAACAGTACTCTTCATGCAGTGATGGGCATAAAGTCAGTGTTTATTCTTCCCCAATTCATATATTAGTTCACCATGAAACTGGACTTTCCATTTTTCTCAAGGAAAAGTACCAGCACTCCTGAGACCTGTCCAGCGATCCCAGTTTTGGCTTTGGTTATTTGCATCTGGAAGGGAGCTAAAAATAATCTGTAGGACTCATTTCCGCCCAGTAAGAGCACAGGGAAATTCAGTCCCTTATCTGACCCAGGATGGGGAGGGGGGGGGGGGGAATAGTGTAAGAAAAGCACAAACGTAATAAGAATACAAGTTCACAGACTGGTCGCTAGGGACGGTTTCTTTTCATAGAAGTTAGATCAAGTTCATCACTAGCTCAATCCCAAGAGATTGAGAAGATAAAGGTTTTCTGATGAAAAGTCACTAATGAATCACAAAATGAAGTGAAATATCATTGAAAAAGTGGGAGAGATAGTAGAGGAATGGCGGTGCTTGCCTTGATGCTCCAAGCAATGTACAGTTCCCTGAGCACAGAGGCAGGAAGAGCCTCAAGCACCACTAGGTGTGGGCCAAACTCAATCCATTCCCCAAGAAAACTCAGAATCTCTTTCTCCTCCACTTGTCCCGAAAGCCAAACCTGTTAGCTCTTCTCAAGCCAGCACCTATGATGAATCAGGCTGGGAGCCGGACTGCCCTAAGGCAGTGTTCATGGCCAAGACCGGGAAGCTGAAATGGGGTGCTCCCTTCTTCGGACCCCTGCTAGGCTCCTGGATCTGACTGTCAGACCCTGAGAGCAGAAGGGGCACCCTTGGGTGGCAGGTCTCTCCTAGTTAGCCTTTCTGAGAGTCAACTGCTCAGTGAATCTAGGGAGGACTCCCTGGCAAGGGAATGTTTCCCATCACAAGACAACTTCGCCCACCCATAGCACATCTCAAGAGGGCCAGTCCCCAGGACTCTAAAGCACTTGGTTGTTTGTGACTGCGAAGGGAGCAGGCTTGAGGGCTGGGGGCAAAACTGGGGACATTGGCAGCAGGAAGGGCACACTGGTGGTGTTGGAAGATTAGGTGTCTGAAACAACAAACTGCGAACAACTTTGCAAATCACAGTGTTAAAATAATAAACAAATTCAAAGAATCGCTATTTCCTGGGTTTGTGGCCACACGAGTTTAAAATGTCTTTTGGGACAAAGTCTCTGCCTGCACTGCCACAAAACAAAACTCCCCCTGAGCCCAATCAGATCTCAAACTTCCAGGGAGGCTCACTCAAGTGGATTAATACGCCTGGAGAGAGAAAAACACGAGCCACAAACGTGGCTCTCAGATTCAGTGACCGGAATGGAACTCTGGAAGATGGAAAGTTTTTATTAAAATCAATTACATCACAACCTCAAGTTTCTTGCATGAAATTATTTCAGTATTCAACAAGGTGAGGTGGGGTGTAGGGGACAGATAGAAAAAGCACTTATTAAATTTTTAAACACATTCTCATGGAGAAGATTCTACTTGGTCTCTCTTTCTCTCTCTCTCTCTAAAACACATACACACACATACACACATCCTTTTAAATAAAGCAGAGTATAGGGAGAAGGACAGAGAAGGGAAAAATTGAGAGGAAAGAAGAAAAGGGTGGAAGCAACAGGCACAGACGTGAGGCACCGGAGCCCAGCAGGAGTGTAAAGAAGCAGGCACAGAAGTGAGGGCACCCCAGCACCCCAGGGGGTAAAGGAGCAATACAGCTCAAAACCCAAACCACAGAGCCAACAAGAGATCGAAACTTCAACAACCAAACTTAAAACTGTGCCAGTCAAGAGGGCAGGCTGGAGGTAGGGGCCCCAGGAAAACACGGGAACACAAGTGAAGGGAAAAAGATTTGGTGATTGGTGGTAGAATCAGTGCTGGAACATTGTATGTCCAAAACTCAACTCTGAAGAACTCTGTAAATCATAGCACATTAATAAAATTGGAATAAAAAACCAGTACCTCTCATGAAAAACATTTACTATAAGGAAAGACACTGGCCTCCCCCACCCCCCAGATTTCTAAGCCACTCTCTCCATTAATGTAAGCAGTTTCAAAATGAGCCCGAGCAAATGACTAGCTACATTCAAAGACAAATTCTTTCAAGTCAGAGTTATTATTACTATGGCATTTCATTCTGCAGCTAGCTACTTTACGAGTCAGAATTAGTCCTGTTTACCCAGAGCACGGCAGAGGACAGCTTATTTCATTTTAGCAAAGATGCTTCTGGAGCAAGACTCTACCGACTTTTGCTGCACTATTTCCTCCGTCTTGAGTGGGAAGAATAGGTGTTGGCTCACTAAAGGGAAATTTATAAATCAAGTCACTAAATGTCATGTACAGCTAGAAACCATTTTATACCAAATTAAATGCATTCTTTTAAAAACGCTTTCCATATGCTTATGTCTATAAAGGACCACGCCACATGCAAACAGGAATTTTCTCATTCATTCTCAATGTCACATTGAAACTATCCGTAGTTAATGAATTCAGTTTCAGTAGAGAAGGAAGGCAACATTTAAAGTGACCATCTTTTTCATTTGTGTATTTTTCTCAGTTCACCCTGCAGTTCTGAAATCACATAAAGCTCCAAAGTGACATACTCTCAATTTCTAGTTTAGAAATTCTACCACCCAAACAGACACTCCTCCTGTATACGAAATGGAGCCATTTTCATTCTGTATCTTCATGAACATGGTTTGTTACTATGCAAAAGTGAGAAGGCACAAGTCCTTGACAGATATTAAAATAATTTTCACCCGTGAAGCCAGAGGTCTCAATCTGCCAGACACCATCCACAGCTAGGGGCCACCCCTGGCAAAAAAACCAAAAAACAGCCCGAAGCACACAGGGTGTGGCCAAGACCCAGTCCCCAAAGGAAAAAAAACAGTGGTGTGTCACTTCAGTTTCCTAAATTACAAAGAAAATATGAACTAAATAGACTTTTTTATTTCTAAGCATTAGATAAACCAACTAGTGATGGACCACCTTAAACATGCTAATCACAGGCTCATAGTATACACACACACACACACACACACACACACACACAGAGAGGCAACCTCTCCTCTTGCGCTCACCCAATAAGAATTAATCTCTAAAAGGCAAATCTCTAAGTGAGGAATAAGGTTAACACAAATGTTCTTTGTTAAGAGCTTTATTAAGAACCTCTGTTAAACAGAAGAATTGCGTCTTAAAAATATGGCTCATATTTATATGCAGGACAGAAAGAAACTACAGCAGGAGAATAACAAACCCCAAAGATAACAGAATCAAGAACGTAAGAACCAGTCTTCAGTGGAAAGCTTGGCACTGGAGTGGGGCATGGGGTGGGCAGAGAACGCAGCAAAACGGAGGAGGAGCAGGGGCCACTCTGGAGGATGAGGGGGTGCTAGACCGTGCGAGGGGGCTGGAAGCCACATCAGTAACGGGGAGGAAAACCACAGTGCTGAAAGAGTAAAACCTGCCTGTCATGAGGCTAGTGGACTGGGCTGAGGGAAGCAAGTGACATTGGTGGAGGAACGTGGAACGGGTGAAGGGATGAGTGTTGGGACCCTGCATGACTGAGCTCAATCATGAAGAACTCTGTGAATCATCGGTGTCGTAAAGTGAACTGGAGAGACAGCACCAGCGTTGCCAGGGGTGCTGGCAAGCTCCTGAGATTACCAAAGCAATCTGAATGACTAGCTGAACCACATAGAGATTTCCCGTCATAACTAGAGGTGACGCTAGTCTTCGCATATTTCACTTTTAAATTTCCTTTTCTTATGCTTTTCCGTTTACAGTTTCATCTCTTTAAAGACATGAAGCTTCCTGTCCAAGATGGCTGCCAGCAGCCACACGCACCCACTGAGTCCTTGAAATCTGCCCCCCCCAATTCTGCTGCACTGTAACTATCAAACATACTCCAGTTAGTTACACTTCGCACAAGGAAAGCGAAGACCAACTATTTGGATTTTATTCATAGTGATTTCATGTCATCCTGGTGGGATGGTTAAATAAAGCATAATCACTATCATAAATTTTTTGCCTGTTTATATATTTTGTGACTGCTAGAGAACATAAAATTCTTGATTTTTGTTGTATTTCCATTGAATAGCTTTCATCTATACTGTCCATCTACAGGACTGTTTTCATCAAAGCCACTGGGTGACACTGTTTCTCCACTAAATTGATAGAACCAGAGCAATTTCCCGGCAAAAGAAAAAAATCCCATACACAGTCATGTATACATACGTACTTGTGATATCTCCCCAACACACACACACATACACACACACACACACACACACACATACAAACCCATCAGCAGGCTTCCAAAGTTCTTTTGAATATTTATATTCTTAGGATACAGAGCATACACTTAACGCTTTATTATCTTAGCAGGAATGGCTACACTCAGAAACTTCAATGCTCATACAAATCCCTCAATAATAAATGACAGCGCTCATCAAATAGGCTGGGTGTTTACCTTGTGACTATTCCCAAATAGCTTTCCACCTTCTAAATGGCAATGTTTTCCATGACCTCCACTAATATTCCATCCTATTTACTTACATTTTAATGGATTCCTAAGGAAACCGTGCAAAATAATTTAGGTGAGCAAAAACAACCAGCTGTTTCAAGCGAACAAAGAGACACTTGACTGATATGCAGATGCATTTCTGCCTTGAAATTTGAAGTCCTGCACATTTTTTAAATTGATTTGCCTTGAAATTTGGGATCCCGAACATTTTAGATGAATTTAATGCGTTTAAATGTTCTAATTGATTGCAAAACAAAAATGAAAACACAAACCGAAGTGTAGACCACACCACAGACTCAGAATAAATGAAGGCTCCACCAAGTTAGACTTTGCAGTGTAACTGCTATTCACGAATTGGAGAAAGTCCTAAGGAAGGGTTCAGAGGCTGCCCGCTACTAACGGACAAACAAGAAATTCACGATCAGGGATTCAAAGAGTTTCTGATGTGATAAGTTTTAATTCAAAATTCCCAGAGGCCTAGACTTCAGACTCCAGTCCGATTCCCTGCCTGGTCTGTTCTCCATCTGCAGGGCAGAGTTCAAGAGAGAGCTGGAGTTGGTCAACCGCCTGACTCTGGTGGCTAACATATACTTTAGCTCACTCTGCTCGCTCTCCTCTCTGAAATCCGGCTAACTCTAGTTCCGACTACTGCTGCCACGAATTTAAGGCTTTCAGGAGCTTGTTGCAACAAGCAATGCACAGTAGTAAATACTTTGAGAAAAACATTGCACAGTTTTGATGTAGGATATCCTAAATTCATAATCTTTTTAACCTTTATTTCAAAAGCAACTATCAATGCAAACTGATTTCCATTTCAAAGAATAATCTCTTTAAAACAAAGCTGTTCAAAATCAAAACTATCAGTAGCCATTGAACTATGTTACCACAAGGTATGTGGGGAAACCTTAAAATCCATGACCCTATAAATGCCCCCAGCAAAAAAAATTATTAAAAAAATATTTAAAAAAACAGAGGAAGTTTTCCTTGTTGAATCAGAGGAGAGATGAAGGGGCCCGGATATAGGTATAAAACCTTCTCTAAGCAATTGGAAGCATTCCCTCCGCGCCTGCCTAGTACAGGCAGGCCGCGTGGCTAGCTGACATGCATTTACCTTTGCTAACTCTTGATGGTGCAGCCTCTATCCTAGGCCGGAGATTCAGGAGGGACAGATGCAGGAGGGACAGACTTCTCAGTGGCGAAGCATAATCCATAGGACTTTCCTAGCACAAGGCCAAATGCGCAACTGCTATCCAACAAATCTGCCTCTGAACTACAAATCATCCACATCTATAAGACTTTTCTTCCACACACTAAGCCCGTATCATGTAGAAAACAGGGCAACCATACACACGCTCTCAGCTCAAGGTGGAAACAACTCCCAAGCATAGCCTTATGAGGAGGGCTACTACCTAATGGAAACTATATACTAGGATTGATTGACCAAAAGGACTTAACCTTGTACATAAAGAAAAGAGTGTTCATTTGGTGACAGCGAAATGGCACATAAGACTGTATGTGTAGATACATTGTGTGGATTATAAAAGTTCCCAACATGGATATTCCCATATTATCATGTGGACCCTGGGCACCTTCCAGAGAAGAATCTTAGAATCACGCAGGAGCAAGCCCTGAGCACCTCCAGGTCTGATCCAATAATATGATAATGACAATGACTTCACTGACTAAAACAACACACACCTTTTGGTGTGACATGGAGATTTCTAGATGTTCCAACTTTCATTCTGAATTATCGAAGGGATTTTTCACTGAAAACAGAAATGCAGAAAATAACTCTCAATCTTACTACTGAGGGCTTTATTGAAGATATAAATGAATGAGGAAGACCCCTTGGACCAGGAGGCACCTAGCCACGCGAGCAAACAATTCCCCTTAAACAAGCACCATTTCACAAGAAATATGTCCCAAGAGAAGCAGCCAGGATCACCTGGACACCACCGGGCCGAAGAACTGTGTGGAATTAGTCTCCACCAGATTCCACTCAAATTGTGTTCTCTGAAAAGTGCAGCTGCCCTAAACCCGTGCAAACTCACTACCTCCAAAGACTAACCCAAGTTTCCAGTGAAGTCTACGTAGACTCTACTGAGATATTCCCAACACACAATCCAAAGCTGAGCAACTGACAATCTTCACATCCACCATAGAAAGGCCTATTTCCACTTTGAAGGCGCATGAACATCCCACTTCAACATTCTAAATAAGAACGTATTTAATACAAAGTGAAATAAGGTTGGTAATGCGTTATTCAACTGGAGACTTGCAGAGATCATTCTGGGAGCTGTGTTTCCTGAGAGCGCAACAAATTCACACAAATGTCACTCCAGATAGAATGAATGTTTTTCACGCCGCTGTCGCTTGCCCTGGTCGGCCTGCACCCCTCCCTCAGGCTTTTCAAAATGTATTTCATACACAGACTCACTGTTCTGGTTGTTTATTTAATTAACATGACAGCCTGGCGTACACAGCATTTCTTTCAGTTCCACAGTTTTAACTTTTTACACTTTCGACTCAAGACAGAAAGAGTAAAATTACTGTTTGACTCCTTCCAACCTCTGTAAATTTATATAGATTCACTGACTATTTCTGTCAGTTAAAACAGTTTTTCAGTATGCTTTAAATATCTGTATTCACAAAGTAAAATCGCTATTCTGTCCCTCCACACACAAAATTCTTTTCCTTCACCTTTCCCAGGGATCAGAAAGTCTTGTTTTTCCTTTTTAGTGTTTTCAGAAGTTGACATTAATTAATTTTAATTCTGTCACCAAGTCATAAATAATCAATATTGCTCTGTGTATTACCATAAGCCAAGTTATACTGCTGAAATGTGACAGAAGATAGAATTTCATTAAAAACTCATGACTGTTCCTGAAATTTATTTGAGAAATCTGTTATGCTATACTGAAATGCTTTTAAAGTTTAGAAGGACAATATGTTCTATATTTTCAGAAGAAATATTGCTGTATTTCATAGTTACACAGGTATGCAAAGTCAGACGTTTTAACCAGAGATACGATGAGGCCTACCAAAAAACTTCCACATGAAACTACACCTCGTTTTCCTAATTTTTGCTTTATTATTGTTGCCAACTTGGTATTTTTTTGCATAAAAATATTGATTTATACAATGATGAAACCCTTGATTCTATCTTTGATAACCAACCACCTTTGATAACCAACCATTATGTTCCTGTCAAAAATCCATTTTTGCTAAGGATATTTCAGTGCTTAGGTGAGTTTAGAAATCCTTGATTTTTAATTACACCATCTAAAGAATAGAGCCAAACATTTTTAACTGACTGACTCTGAATCCATGCCCCCACAAAAAAAAAAAAGCCCTTTGCCTTTCAATGATATATATAGATTAATGGAAAGAGGCATACACCTTGTGTTTATGTAAAACCATAGGCAAAAATATCAGATTCTTCGTAACATGTAACCAACTAAAAACACCACTGGCTTGCAATCTTCCAAAACTGAATGTGGACCGTGATTTGGGAATTGGGAAGCAACAATGGGTCAGCAGTAATTTTGGAGGGGTTAAGGGGCAAGACAGGTACAATACCCAAATCGGGGGGGGGGGGGGGGGGGACAATGTCTCATTAAAACTGTATCTTGGAAAGCAGCATTTGTGAATCATGTCCATTCCTTAGGAACTAGAAACCTTCTCCATACCTTGGGATATTGCGGTATTTGAAGGGCAGGCTGGAACTTGAAAGAAACAGCTGGCTGTCAGGCAGAGCTGCCCATTTCCCATTTATAAAGGACACCTACACCTGAAAGACTGCCTGTGTCTACAGCCACACAATCAGCACAACCTGGAGAAGACCAGGCTGAGAAGGCAGAAGGAAAAGCCAGACAGATGCTGGAAACAGTGTCTTCCTGAGTGGAAGAAACACCTTTCTCTGCCTTCATGACGTTTAGAAGCTAGTGTGTCTCTGCTTGGAGTCTTCCACCTTCAGGGCTGACAAGTCAGCTCAGTCGGTCTGTGACTGAGCTGCAGATTCCACTTCTAGAAGGAAGAGACAGAGGCCACAGGACTGGAGGCAGATGAGCAGGAAGGAAGGGGCACAGATCTGCCAATTGGTTCCTCTTAGGAGAATTTTATCATCTGCTCTCAGGGAACTTTCAGAATTAAGATGTGTGGGAGAATGACGTAGCTCATGAGCACTGCTAGAATGAAATGGAGAAGAAAACTGAAATTCCTCGCCCTTACACCTCACAATGAGCAAAGTCCAAATAAGTTGTCAGGAGGTGATTGCCAGATTCTCTGAACTTTATGTCCTGACATCCCTATCCAAAAGCCACTTGTTGCCAGAGTATTGTCTTGAGTTGAGGCGTCATCCTTTTAGAAAAGAACTCCTAATCAGTAAGTATCCAGGGGTGAATAATCTATGTGCGCATAATTCTGATGCTTGACTTCATAAAGCATTCAGATGTCTGTGGTACACTTTGCACCCTTAATCAGAAATTTGTTTCCTTGTGATAAAACTGATAAGCCGTTTACTACACAACTCCTGAACTTTTCACATAGTTAGGTTAACGTATGAGATACTGCCCTAATTATTTTATATTAGTTCCCACTACACACACACACACACACACACACACACACACAATTATGATCTGTAACAATTTTAGTGGTTCATACATAAAACTAGTCTTTGAGCACACGTACACACCTATCTCCTCTTTTAAACTTCAAATTTAAATTTCTGCAAAAAAGTACCTTGTTTTTCCTTCAACCATACGAAATCTATTTTAGAATAGCCTTCACAAACACGGCCTTCTAAAAAAAAAGACAGCAAATGACCACAATAGAATACCAACATATGTTTTAACAGCATTAATCAGCAAAACATTTAAATTGCAATGCTCTTAAACTTTGAAAGCTTTCAGATGATTCAAATTCTTCATTTTTCAATTCAAGCCAGAGAAACCCAATAAAAATCTGTGGGTTAATTAACCAACAGGGTTAACTAACGTACACACCTTCTTATCTTAAATCCACGTTTAACTCCTTAACCGCTAAATGTTAATATGGAATTTCAGAACTCTAATTTCAGAAGCTAAATGACAACTGGGAGTTGTTATGAATAATTAAATCACAACTTTTCCTTAGAAATGATTGCTCAATTTCTCAACCATCCCATTTCTCTATAAATTAAAGAAATTTGTGTTCTAGGCATATTTAAACGAGAAGTGCTTTTTCATTTAAAGCCAATGTCATCTATAATTGAAAAGAAATTAAAATGCATTTTCCTTCAACTGAGTCAAACCCTAGGACAGTTTGGGTAGAAATGCAAAACTCGCCAGAATAAGATATTAGTCTGTGGCCTGTTTTTAGCTTCATTCTTCAAGAGCTTGAGCCCGGGAAATATTTGCTCTGTCTAAATGAAAAGCTAAACAAGCACGTTTGTTTTTAAAATAAACACAGTGACAATGAAGCTGCCATAATTCTGCTAAATAATGTCAAATGACCACATTCAGACTCAGCTGCACATTGGAAACAAGCTAGCATATCCCCACCATATGGGACTGAAAGTCCGAGAAATAAAGGATAGAGCAGCCTGAAAAGAAAATCCCTTACTATAGTTTAAGATGCTCTCATTCAGAACTGTACCAAAAACCAAACTTACAGTGAAATGTAAAAAGTGTAATAAATTTCCACTTGTTGCCCCTTAATCAGCCCTCCAGGACTCCCATTGCCAGCAAGCGTCAAAGCTGTTGAGGATCAGAGGCTACATCCTCTTATAGCCTTTACAGATACAATACAGGGGGAAAAAGGGGGAGGGTTTTCACATTAGTGGCTCTTAGAGTATCTAGAGTATCCCTTAGCCTGAAAATACTTAACAAGAGATTCTTCCCCCAACTCACTCAGCCTTTCTCTACATCCTCTAACTCCTTACTCCTCTTCTCCTTTCTGACTTTTGTCCCGGCAATATTCCCCTGAATGGGCATCTTTCTATAAAACCTGCATAAATGCATTAGAGTTTCTAAACAAGCACTTCGGTATGTAAATACTGCAAGAAAGAGGGTGTTGTAACCGACATGAAGAGCACAGTTTCCTACCGACACCTCCAAACACGAGGGCTCACAAACTTTAGTTTGGATTGTGATATAGAAAACACAAAAGCGGGTAATCCTGTGAGTGCCCCCTCCGGCCCCCCGCGCACCCCCCAACGAGACGAAAAACTCAGGTGAAACTCTTGCCAAGCCAGGAAACATGGATCCATAACGCCCCTCTAGACACCCCTTGGGGGACTCGCAACTCTTCCTGGCGGCTTCCATGGCCGACCTGTCACTTCCAAAGAAAGAATTCTCCAAGAAATGGAAGCGCTCTAGGGAAAGCCCACGTGTGTAGAAACCACCCAATGCTGAAAAAATCCAACAGAATTCGCAGAAGGTCTGCGAAGGAAAAAGCACCGGAGCGTTTCCCAGCCGGGGAGGCGCGCGCCAGGTGTGGCCCAACTCGCAGCCCGACCGCGGAAGCCCCTGCAAAGGCCACGGACTGGGCTCCCTTAGGCGCGTTTCTGTTGCTCGCCTCATAAAACGGGGCTTGGGGCGGCCCCCAGCAGGAGAAAACTCTCTAGTTTGCCCCCCCAAAGTCCTAAGTTCCACCCCAGCGTTTGCCCGGTCCTCAGCGCCCGGAGTCCTGGAGCGTCCGGGGGTCCCCCTGTTCCGCGCGGGGCTGGGCGCTTACCTGTTCCCGGGGATGCAGGGCAGGGACGTCCTTCGGTGCGACTTGCTGCTGCACCCGACATCTCGGCGGACACCACGGAGCTGGACCGCCGCCGCCTCTTCAACACCGGGATCTCGTCCCCGGCCCCAGCCCTCCGCGGGGACCCCGACTGCTCCCTGGGGGCCGCCCCGTGGACTGCGGCAAGATGGGCCCCAAGGACCTGGCCAGGAGGATCCCCAGCACGCCGGCCAAGTACGCCAGGTGAGGTCTCCAGGCGACCTTGAACCTCTCCAGGGAAACGAGGGCCACGGTCCGGACGGCGCTAGTGCAGGCGAGCATGAGGACGCCCCGCCGCAGCCTCAGCACCAGCCATGTCGCGGCCGCCAGGCAGCTGAGCACCACCCCCGCGGCCGGCAGCGACAGCCACTGACCGTCCCCGACGCCCAGCCCGAGCTGCGCGAGCGCGTCCCCGCGCAGCAGGCGGCCAGCAGCGCCACGGCCAGCTGCAGGCGCACCCCGGCGCGCTGGAGGCACAAGCCCATGCAGAAGGAGGCACCCAGGAGACTGAGCAGCGCGGCCCAGGGCTGCAGCCAGCGGCCGAGCGCGCCGCCCCGGGAGCGCCTCCCCCGAGGCCCCGAGAAGACGCCCCCCTTGGGCTCCCCGGCCCGCCGCCGCCGCCTCCTCCTCCTCCTCCTCCTCCTCCTCCTCCAGCGCCTGCACGGCCCAGCCCAGCTCCCCGCGGACCAGCCGCAGCAGCAGCGCCAGGGAGCCCGCGCACAGCGCCCAGGAAAGTTTCCCGGGGCGCCTGAGAGCCGGGGAGTCCCGCGCGCCCCGAGACCCGCGCGGCCCGGACGGTCCGTGCCCGCCGCGGCTGGGAGCAGCTCTGGGACCCCGGCGGCCTCGTCGGGCCGGGCCATGGCGCGCCCGCAGCCCGGGCTTCCCCCGGAGCCCCCCCCACACGCGCGCTCCGCCCCCGCTCGGCCCGCGCGCCCCGGGAACTTTCAGCTTTCGAATAACTCCGGAGCGCGCGAGATGCAGCTCCCGGGACGCCTCCGAGGGCAAGCTGGAAGCCCACGACGGGCAGCCGCGGCTGGACCCTCCCCGCACACACACACTTCTCAGCACCCCCGAAACGCGCCCGAAACGCTTTTCCGACCACCCCCACCGCACACTTCTCCCCGAGAGGCTGTTCCCCGAGTTGCTCCGCGCGCCCCGGCTGCAGGCGGGGGCGCGCGGGGGCCGTGGCTGCGGGGTCCCCCCTGGGGCTCCCTTCCCGCACCTCTTCTCTAGCACTCCCAGCTCCTGGGCCCGCAGACAGTCACTCCCGGGGCCGCGGGTCCTGGCCGGGACGCTAAGGGGTGCGAAGCGGGCTGCGACCGCAGGAGAGAGACCGGCCGGAGCCAGCCGCCGGGACAGCAGGAGGGAAGCTGCTGCCTCCCTGGGGGAGATTTGCTGCCCTCCCCTTTTTTCTTTTGGTGCAAGGTTGGTGAAGGTCTGCAGCTTTGTAGCAAAGACCCTCTGGAGAGGCGGGGTGGACACTGCATTAAAAAAGTAGGCAATACAGTGGCTGGAGATTCCGCTTTCTGTTTTTGCAGCCTGGCACGCGTGCTCCTGCCCCAGAGGCGGCGCTGCTCTCCGCTGGGCGCGCGGCAGAAGCCGGGGATGCCCGCGCGGCCCAGGTCCAGCGGCCGGGGTCAGCAACTGACCGTCTGCAGGCTATGTGTGTCCAGGACGCGCAGTGTTGGGGTTTGGGGGAACTTGAGTGGACTACTTGGGGAGAGGACGAAGCCAACAAAACTTGCTGGTCCTTAAAAATGACAGCCACGTGTGAGCCGCCCAGAGATAGATGCCCACAGGTTCCGGAGCCCATGACAGCAATTGCTGGTGGCATCCTACTAACGCTTCCGCCACTCCTGCTGGACCATTCCCCTTTCCATGGATCCGAATGAAGGAAAATCGCAGCAATTTGCCACACACCAGGAGCTTGATTAAACAGGAGGTGATACACTATTCAACATTTTATCTTTAAAAAAATTATCTTTATGAAAACGTTGGAAACAGAGAGGTAGTACAGTGGGCAGGACACTGGCCCTGCAGATCACCCGTGTTCAAGCTCAGTCCCTGGCACTGCTGTGGTTCCCGGCTCCTCCTCCAGGAGTGGTCCCTGAGTGCAGAATCAGGAATTTAAGTCCTGAACAGAACCAGGTGTGGCCCTCAAACAAACGACCGAATCCAGCGTGCGGATATTAATTCAGCGCTGTGGAGTGCAGATGGAAATGGCACTGACATCAATGATTTTAGCAGCAAGAAAGTGAGGAAGCCCAAATCGTCTGGGGAGAGAGTCAGAGACAGAGAGAGACAGAGACAGAGAGAGACAGAGAAGCACTTGCTGTAGGGACAGGCTGGGGGAGGGAGGGGGAACTTTGGGGACTTTGCACAATGGAGGGATGGGTGCTGCAACATTGTATGACTAAAGCCCAATCATGAACATCTTTGTAAATGTCTATTGCACGGTGTTAAAAAAAATTTTAAAAAATGTTTTTAAAAAAAGTAAGAAAAAGGAATCTCGAGGGACCAATAAGGGCAGGTGAGTAAATTCTGGAAAGGATCGTGAAAGAATCCCTGGTTATGAAATATTCTCTACACGAAGAATCCTTGAGAGAGAAATCAGTTAGGGCTTGGAGAGATAGTCCCGAGGCAAGACACTTGCCTTGCATATAGCAGAGCCTCCTAACACCCAGCAGTGCATGTGGATGTAAAGAGGAATAAATCAGATTCCGATTTAAATAAAAATAGGGGCCAGAGCGATAGCCCAGCGGGTAGGGCGTTTGCCTTGCACGCAGCCAGCCCATGCCTGCTGGGGTTTGATCCCCAGCATCCCATATGGTCCCCAGAGCACCGCCAGGAGTAATTCCTGAGTGCAGAGCCAGGAGAAACCCCTGAGCATTGCCGGGTGTGACCCAAAAACAAAATAAATAAATAAATAAATAAAAATGTATAGGGTTGCATCTACTATAGGAATATAGTGTTAGAAAAATTAAAGGAATATTTTAAGTAAAAGATCTAAAACATTTTTGCTGCTTATGAAATAATTCAGTATCAATTCACTGTACTTTAAAATATACGCTGAATTGATACTGATCACTGTTCCCTCAGAGCTAATTTCTGTTTTATCATTTGAACTAAGATCTGATAGCCCATTCTTGTTCACTATTAATATGGCTACTCCTGAAATATCCCTTGTCTGTGCTAATAATAATAATCTAATAAGCCAGTTTTATCTTAATTATCCTGACATTCCAGGTTAAAGTGTATTTATAGCCAGGAGTATTTGGATAATTGGTTCAATATGTCACTGTGTTTTGTGTGTAGTTATGAAACAAATTAAAGGCCATCAGGAGATAGTGAAAAATAAAATTAATTTATGGGGGAGAGAGAGGAAATGGCTTGACCCTGAAATTCTGCATACTGGATCATAACGTGCCTGGAGTTAGAGGCTGTTAGAGGTTGGTATTAAGGGTACCATCACGGAATTCATGGATGGGCAGATTATGGTGCTTTACATCTCCCCATCAGATATGCCAAGCCGTGCCGCTCCCACAGAGAGCAAGTTGGGCAACTGGGCAACCACAGTGGGCACCATCTGTTTCATAATTAAGGAAATGCAGTCACAGTGTCACAGCCAAAGACAAATAGGCCCCCCCAGCCGCATACTTTCTTCCTTGAGTTTCCTTTTTAGACACATGATTCATCTAACAGAGCCTACCTGGGATTCTTCCATGGGAAAAGCCTTATTTAGAAAACCATGCTAATAACCTTGGCATCAAGATAGCACATTGAAACAAAAGCTCAAAATCTGGGCGCATTTCAAAGTCAGAAAAAGAAATCACAGTGAAGGGAGAATATTGGTTTGTTCATTTCCCCCACTTTTTTTTTTATCACCCTACTCCCACAAAGATCTTGGTTCTTTAGGGGAAAATAGGGACCACATCTGGAGGTGCTGGGGAACCCAGGACTCTACCCAAAAGCACACGGGTGATGCTGAAAGGTTCCTGCAGCACCAGGGATGGAACTTGGAGCTGGCACTTGGCAGGCCTGTGCTTTACCGCTTGATCCATCTGCATCCCCATCCTCTACTCCCACAAAAAATAAGTCCTCTTGTGTGTGTGTGTGTGTGTGTGTGTGACAGTAAACAGAAATAATGACGTCTAGATGGTAAACAATGAATCCTTGATGCATGCAAGAGTACAGCAGAGGCAATGTCCTGGGGTCTAGGTCTCTTCCATACACCGCCACCGGCAGAGGCTATTGGTCACACCAAAAACCACAGAACTTATTCCCCAGCCCCAGCCCTGCTTCCCTGCCAGAACCTGGGGCAAGTGAGGACGGCCAACATGTTGGGTAAAATAAGGCTCAGGTCACTACATGCACAACAAACAATCACCGAGGAACTAAAACAGCCCATTTTTGACATAGTAATACATCCTAATTCAGGGGTGTCACCAAAGAGCCAAAGGACAGGGAAAACGTGGTGCTCACAGTAAAACAGAGTGTCGATAATGGGGAAAATTTTTCCAATTTGACTCCATTAAGTCTCCACTTAGCCAAGTCTGGCGCAAACATTTTCTCTAATTTCTTGTGCAAGGCAACCAGAATTTAACTCCTATCATTGTACTTTCTCAAATATATTTATGCTCCAGAGAATTCTGTTAGGTTCAAAAAGTTTATATTCCATATTATCAGTTCTCTCGTTCTCCACGCTGTAACTGGCATGCGAGCGCACGCACACGCTAGCACACACACACACACACACACATTTTACATTTGAAAGTTGCTAAGATAATAGATCCTAAGACTTTCACGACAAGAAAATCACATGTAACAATGTATGGTGGCAGAGGTTAACTAAATCACTTATATATAAATATATATAACTAAGTCACTATATATAATATAAAATCATTTTATTAGATATGTCAACTGCATCAAATAAAAATGTAAAAGATATCTCATAAAGGACATGGTTAAAAGCTATATTTGTATATTCTTACATATAATTACTCAAGAGGACAACCTCTAGATCATTGCATTAATAATTTATAGCTCAGAATGTATGTAGGAGTCAAATCATAAAGGGACATTTGTCCCAGATGTTGCTTTACAAATGGCACAGTAAATGACTTGTCTATGAAACCAAGTAACAAAACCAAAGCTTTGAAAACCTTGTATTGATTCTCTGATGAACTGTCCAGAGTCCAAAGCAGTTTTCTGGTGGACACAGGGGAGGGGTGGGTGAATGCCGCTGACTACATGCCTGGCAAGTCGGCTGGGCGATCCAGGATTAGGAGATAGAGTCACCTCAATTCTCACTGAGACATCACAGAACGTGTCATGATCTATGATGTGATTCCAGTTCTACCAATCAATAACTATTGTCTGACACCACACTGTAATTGACTCTGGGTCCTTGCTGCATAGGCCATTTACATGCCTTTAGGCCAGGGCTTGATGCTATGATGCTAGAGAGCTCTTTTGTGTAACACTGATAGAGGGTGTGGCATATACAGCAAGTCAGTTTGGCTCTGAGTTAATAAACGCCTGGAATTTCCTCATAATTTCTATAATTGCCCCCAGGACAATATAGATTTGATAATATTTTCTCATATACTCCATGGGTCCTCTTCGTAGGACTAGATAATACCAGGAGGAAGCCAACCTGGCTTAGATACGGGACACTTCTAGAACTAACTCTGCAAAGATTAAAAGAGAAGTCATGTTAGCCTGTTCAAAGGCAGGATCTTGAGATCCTCTCAGTAGATAAAGAGAAGAGCACTCAGAAATGACCCTAGAGGAGAAAAGAATGGATGGAGATATCCATCTAGCATGGGGAATATAGTCTGAAATTATATGACATATCAGGATATCAGGTATAATCCTTTTTTTAACAGCCTCCTCTTTAGGTGTTTTGCAAAAGAACTGATCTGAGAGGAAAGCAACATTATAGCTCTCTGGCATCTGCATCACTTAAGACCTGGCCAAAAGTGTGTCTTACTTGATTTGCATGAGAGTGCTGTTCTTTTGCTTTGCAAAGGCCGCTGCACTAGAGGCAAGCTGCTTTGCTGCTTTTAGCCACTTTTTGCCTTTTGGCTCCTGCTCATGGAGACTTGAGAAGAGAAAAAGATGCTGTTTGGGGGAAGAAGCACTTTTAGCAGGACACATCTTGGTGAGGGCTCAAGGTCAGAGCCCAGGAGCTGGAGAGTTTTTTGCCTTGGATTATAGTAGTCGAGTGTGTCTTATCCGTGGTGAAAAGAACAAAGCCTTTTGGGTATTTGGGCTCTGGTGGATTTTGTCTGTTGGTTGTCCGCCCCGAGGTGACCAGGGAACTCCATCCCTGATACTGTTGGGGTCTCATGCAGGTTCCTGACAATACTTTAGGGCCTGGATATAAGTTAAAAAAAAGAACTCAAAAACTTGCCATAATACACACTATTACGTCTGTGAGCAATAGCTAAAAGTCAGGGAAAAGTGGAGGAAACTGACTTTTTCCCTTCGGTCTTTATGGGCTCCCAAGAGGTGCATAGGGAAGCCTGAGTCCAAACCCAGCCTTCAGCCATTCTTTGCCAATTAGGCGACGGGATGAATGGTAGGACCCAAGATGCGGTGCATTTACTCCCTGCAATGCTGGGAAATGCCATGCTACCCAGGTGATGCCTCGGGGACCTTCAGGGTTACTCATTGGTGCTAGAGATAACCAACATTTCTGCAAAAAATAGCATGTCTTCCAGCCCATCCCCAGTATGGTACATTTCTGTGTCATACTTGGATGTTTGTACCTTTCAACTACCTGCAGCCAATTCTCCGCCTACTCCCTGCCTAGTATCCACAAATTATATTGAGATCTCTCTCTCCCTTTCTCTCTCTCTCCTTTTCTCTCTGACTCTCTCTCTCCTTTTGTGTGTCTCTCTCTTATTCCACATAAATGCAGGATTATAAACATATTTATCCTTATCTATAGGTTTATTTCACTTAGCCAAATACCCTCAAACTCCATTGGCATTATGACAAGTGATAGGATTGCCCTAATTATCGGTCTGAATAATATTCCATTAGACATTGTATGTACAAGGGTTGATACATTCATCTGCAAATGAGCACATTATTCCGTGCAAGTGGCAGTCTCCTGCTAAATTCTAACTGTCCCACGCTGGGTGCAGTGGGTATAAAGAGGAGCTGTGCCCAATCTAACATAGAAGTCTTAGAAAATGTATAACAAGTCAGATGTTATACAGAGTCAAGGTGACTTCTGTAACTGCCACACCCTCTATCAGTGTTTAAATAGAGGAGAGATCTTATTAGAATGAACCTCGACTTAAGAACATGTAAATAGATTAAGCTGTGAGCAAAGCTCCCAAGCCAGCTAAGCCTGTCATCCAATAGGCCACATGCAAGGCAAATGCCCTACCTGCTGTACTATCTCTCTGGCCCTTCTTTGGCCTTCTACTTTGTTAGATGGGGACAGAAAGAGGGTATCAGTGTCTTCCAAACAGTTAAACGCTCTTTAGATAGAATACACACAAGAATCTTGATTTTGCACTCAGTAATTTTGTCACACAATACCCTGAGAGGTTAATCAGTTCATTTTTTCAGACCGAATATTTATGTTAGCTCTTTTGCCTGTGTTAATATTAATACTCTTGACTACGTCATTTTAAAGATATTCTTCATGGTGGGCGGGGGCAGAGATAGTACAGCAGAGAGGGTGCCTACCTTGGATATAGCCAAAGTTCAATCCCCGACATCCCATATGGTCCCTGAAGCCTCACCAGGAGTAATTCCCTGAGCTCAGGAGTAATCCCTGAGCACCATCAGATGTAACCCAAAACAAAAAAATAAAATGAATCTTCTTTGTGGATTATAAATTCTTAAGAAAAAAAATTATCTCAAAGGCCACCGTAGCATCTCTATTTAATATCCTCACTTTTTAAGGACTTATGGGTCAGGGGGTGGTGATATTACATCTTAGAAAGAAGGCATTTAGGAATTTGAAGCCTTATTTGGAGGGTAACAGTGCTCGGATGTTTATTCCTGGCTCTGCACATAGGAGTCACTCCCGTTGGGGTTCAGAGGGTTGAAGGCTAGTGCCCTATCCCCCATTCTGTCTCTCAAGCCCCCAAAAGACTTTTTTAACAGGTTGCTAGATTCCCTATTATTCCCTTGGACTCAGATACACGGGCAGAGCTGCTACCGGCTCTCCTCTGCCCTGCGCCCATCATGAGGTGCCCAGGAGGGAAGGTGGGTTCTATCCCTGGCCTGCCATCCCAGCAGAGCCTCACAAGAAGCCAGAGGAAACCCCACATCATGAGTGCCACCATTTTCAACATCCGGGCTCCACAGCTTGTTGGAGCTCCACCCAGCAGAAAAGCTGATCTTTCCCGCATGGTTAATCAATAAATGCATGAGATGAGAGGCTACTACAAGAGTATCCCACCCACATGGCAGAGCCTGGCAAGCTACCCATGTAGTATTTGATATGCCAAAAGCCAGTGACAATTATAGACCTTATTCCTATGACCTGATGGAATGTATTTGATATGCCAAAAGCCACTGACAATTATAGACCTCATTCCTATGACCTGAAGGAATGGTTTGAGGTTCTTCATGTTCCTAGAGCAAGCAGATGCCCTTGGGCTACATTAGCATGTGACAGGAAGTATGGAGATATTACTGGTGCCTGCTCCAGCAAATCAATGAACAATGGGAAGACAAGTGATGAACTTGGAATATACAGAGCCCTTTCGCATTAGTAACTTTGTTTCTTCCAGGTAAATTCCCAAGAGAGAAATTACTGCTCATATGGTAGACCTATTCTTGTTTTTTCCTGAGTAGTTACACAAATGTCCATTCCCCACACCAATGGGAACGTATACTGTCCCCTTTCTCCATGTTCTCATCAGCGCTCATACCTCGTGTCTTTTTCATGGCAGTCAGGAGAAGTTATCAAAATAATTTATAATTTAAGTAACAGCTTTTGCCATCTAAGTATGACCTAGCATAAATAACAGTAAATAGAAGCAAGCTGTGAGAACTGGTATCCTTGGACTTTTAAGAAAGCATCCAATAGTCAACAGCATAAACCACCAGGACAGTCACTTCTCTGGTCCTTGGCATCTGTGTTGTCTGGACACATAGTTGGCAATTTCTTACATGACAACTAAGATATTCTTAAGGGCTGGCTCCAACTATTCTCAACAAATATGAGATCAGAGCATGCTAGTACAGGGCTTCTCGACCTTGTCTTCTTAGCGCCACATATGGAAAATGATAATATTTTGCTTTGTCTGGGGCTGAAGGGGCAAAACTTTTTTTGAAGACAAAGGTACATGGCCTGAGATTGTGGACACGGACACACCTCTACTAGGTGAAAGATTAGTTGGGAAGTTTCAGACACCTACTGAAAGATCAGTAGTTCAGACACCTACTACAAGAATAGAGTGTTTTGAGATACTCGTAGAATATCAAGCTGACATGGTAGTCACAGTTCTGCACGCCTTCCCAATTACTCCCCATAAGTCCTCGCATTTTCTCAACAACACAACACATGGTTTCTTAAAACGTCATTTAAACATTTGATGCATAACAACTTTGACTTATAAAAGACACTCTAATATCCAGGTTTAAATTTCTAGATCTTTCCCACCACACAGCGATGTACTCCTTATTTGAAGAGTTACTTTCATGAATAATAAGATCTCAGTCACTCCTTCTGGAACTGAAGTTATTGTGTAGCAACACACATGTGTATTTTCCTAGTCTTCCAAGTAATGATAAATCTGTCAATGTGTGTAGAATCATTCTTTTCACTTGGCTGTTTAATGCCCATGTGTACCTCAAAGGGTGATAACCAGTACGAAAGCGAAGACTTAACCTCTTCTTGCTTGAGCCTCCTAGATGCTCCTTCCTTGCTAGAATCTTTTAGATGTTTCTCCATGCCTCAAACCCAGTGGGCAAAACTATTAAGAAGAAAGGAAACCATGGGCCAGGAAATCAGAGCATAGACTACTTAAGTCAAACAAAAGAGCTGTGAAGGAGACATTATGCAAATAGCAAACTACTATAAATAGTATGAGTAATGATAAGTGCTTTAAAATTGCTTATATTCCATTTTAAAGAATTTTATTAAAATGCATTATTCTGTTTCTCTGCTTTGGCATGAACAGCACGACAAGTTTAATTGAATCTTTTTTGGTGGTGATGCAAGACATTTTAGTGCCTCAGACCCACCATTATGAGTTGCACTTTCCAAGAGGTACATATTAGCTAATGGTGAAAGGAGGAGGGCAGGGGCTGGGAGTTGGATGAAGGTGAGCTGATTTCTGTTCAGTATTACTGATCTTTAAAAGAATCCTAATCTCAAAATATAAGTAATACATTGCCAAATGCCTGAGAGTAATAGTTTGTCGAGTACTTTATTCTTTAAAGTCATTCACTTGAAGGATATAAAGGCAAGGGAAACCTTTACCCCCAAAGGCCTCTGGACAGGAACAGTTTATTGGAATATAGGAAAATAGTTCACAACTTCAGACAAGGCTTCCTGGGCACTGCCAGGTATTGACCCCGGGTCCCTGAGTACCTCAGGGCCTTAGCATCTATAACTCCTGATTGGTTAAGCATCACCAAGAGTGATCTCTTGAGAACCCTTGAGAACCACATAGGACACACCTAAAATAATAATAGTTCACAACAATAAAGTCTATATAATAGTATAATAAATTGCAATAATTAAATATTGGGGGTCAAAGGGTAGACAAGAAGAGGAGATAGGCAGAGTAACATGAATGAACACGACTGTGTCTACAGAGTAGAACATGTCCACAATGGAACATGTCAACTTCTACCTTATGAAGAGTGAGGAATTTCATGAAAAATTCCTGAATTTTTTCAGGATAAAAAGAATAAAGAATAAAAATAAAAAGAATAAAGAATAGTATTTAAAACACTGCTCTGGGGAAAATGCAGAAGAAAGAAGATACAGAATGAGCAAATAAATCACTAATAAACTGATTTTATGAGCAAAAGCTTCACTTCTACATGATTAGAATTGATGGGCAATTTGTGGTTTCAATTAGAGCCTAATTATAAAGAAAAAATTGAGTGCAAACTTGTAAGAAGAAAAATCTAAGTATAGCACATATTTTTATAGCATAATCTCCCATAACCACAGATTTTTAAAGTTAGTTTATCCTCAGAAGTTTAACACACAAGCTATGAGTTGTATGACTATGGCAGCAAACAACCAACACTAGGTGTGTGTGTGTGTGTGTGTGTGTGTGTGTGTGTGTGTGTGTGTCCCAGAAATATCTTTGGTCTATGAATTTAATATTCTCTTATATGAAACTTACCTTTTCTACAGATTAATAAAATGCATTGAACTCCCTTATCATTTTGGAGGAAATTATAATCAACTCTGTGTCTATAATTAGCAAGGCAATGGAAGAAGAGATGAAAAAGAAAGAATACAGATAATTTGTTAATTGAAAATCTACCCTGAATAATCCATTACTGACTGTTCTTTTCCTTTATGACTAACATAAGAAGAAATCATATTTAAATAGAATAAAAATTATAAAATAGATTTTAAACTCTCTCAAAAATAGAGTTAATTATACCATTTTGGAAATATCCCAATACACCATCTGTATTGTGCTTTTCAGTCTTTCAAATGCTTTTCTATTTATTGTCCTAATTAATCTTTATAACATATGGTGATGCCGGCAAAGCATCCATAATCATTCCTATATTACCCAAAAGGAAACCAGAACCCAGAGAGATGAAAATTTTCTCAAGCTCATATATATAATAGCAAAGTCAACTGGATGAACACCTCTTGATTTGTGATTCTGTGTCCTATTATAAATTGCTATAATACGCTAGAAAGATAGTAGAGTAGGTGAGTCATTCTCTTTACGTGGTGACCAACCCTGGTTCAGTTCCTATCACTGAATATAGTCCTTCCAGCACAGCCAAGAACAACCTCTGAGCTCAAATTCAGGAGTAAGCTAGGAGCTCCACTGAGTGTGACCTCCAAATAAAAAATAAATAAATACATTATTTTAATGATGCTTCTAATTATTCTGAATTTCTGAGAATTCACACATTACCATCTGTCTCTCATGTAATCAAACATCTTATAGTTTGAAATTTTCCAAAGGCAGAAAGTTTCACTAGTTAATTTTTCATCATTGCGTAGTTCTTATATTAATATGCACACCTCTCAAAAGTGAACAATTCAATAGTTTCAATCTATATACAAAGTTTTTCAACTATTGCAACTATCAACTCCAGCTCATTTTATCACTCCCCAAAGCAACTGTTCCCATAGTAGTCACCCTCATGAACCTTCTCCTTAGTCTCTGTCACTAATACTATAATTTTTTGTCTAAATTCATTTCACCATTCATGTAGGTAGTCTAGATAATTCATGTAAGTGAAACAATATACTATATGGCCTTTCATTTCTGATTTAACTTAGTATTTTTCAATATTAATCTATATTGTCACATGATTCAGAACTCATTCCTTTTTATGCTGAAAAATATTCTGGTGATTGGATGCACCATTGCAAAACTTCTTAATAAATTCTCTGGATACAAATGTCTAATAAGTTATTATTACACCCATTTTCCCCCATAATTGGGCTTTCAGAATTTTTTGAATTTTCATTCTCTTCTGGAATCTTTTAAAACATAAAAGCTATTTACACTAGCCAAGATCTGGAAACAACCTAAGTGCCCAAAGGAAATAAATAGACAAAAAAATGTAGTCTCCATACATAATGGAATACTATTTTGCTAAGTATCAATACACTAGCTCGGCTCTTCACACGCTACCTGTCCAAATGCAAGGTGCCCTCCCAATGGAAAACCAGCAGGACAGTTCTACTGTTCAAGAAGGGAGACATTCACGACATCGGCAACTATCGCCCCATCTGCCTGTTGTCCATCATCTACAAGCTGTTTACACGAGTCATCCTGAACAGGATTAGCAGAACACTAGATGAAGGACAACCATGTGAGCAAGCAGGCTTCTGGAAAGGATTCAGTACAATCGACCATATCCACACAGTAACCAAGCTCATTGAGGTTTGTAGGGAGTACAAGATGCTACTCTGTCTCACGTTCATTGATTTACAGAAAGCCTTTGATTCTGTGGAGACTGAAGCAGTCATCGAAACCCTAGCCAAACAGGGTGTTCAAACCCAATACGTCAAGATCCTTCATGAGCTGTATGACGGATTCACCACCAGGATCTCACCATTCTACAAAGAAGTGATCATTGATGTCAAAAGAGGGGTTCGGCAGGGTGATACCATTTCACCAAAACTCTTCAGCGCCACCCTCGAGAACATCATGCAACAATTAGAATGGGAAGGAATGGGAATGAAGTTAGATGGTCGGCAACTACACCACCTCCACTTCACTGATGACATTGTTCTAATAACACCAAACGTTAGCCAAGCGGCACAAATGCTGGCTGACTTTGACTGAGAATGTGGAAAGATAGGTCTACAGCTGAATCTAAAGAAAACTATGTTTATGAAAAATGAACTAGTTCCAGAGGCCCCATTCACTCTCAATGGAACAAACATCTCTGAATGCAGCAGTTATGTGTACCTAGGTCGAGAAGTCAACATGATGAACGACCTAAAACCTGAGCTGCACAGGAGGAAGAGGGGCAGTATGGAATGCCTTCAAAGGCATCAAAAAAATAGCTAAAAGGACAAAGAACCTCCGGCTCTGGGCACATCTCTTTGACTCCACCATTCTCCCTGCATTAACATATGCCTCAGAGACCGGGGCCCTACAAAAGCAGGATGAGAATGCTATTTGGGTCTCCCAGAGAGGAATTGAAAGAGCTATGCTTGGAATATCACGCCTCACTCAAGTGAGAGAAGGAATCCAGAGTTCTGACCTCCGTCGCTATTCCAGAATCAGGGATACTGTCTCGTTTGCCAAGGCATTGAAAATCAGATGGGCTGGACATGTAATGGGATTTGGAGACAACTGCTGGACTAGAGCCATTACTGACTGGATCCCACGGGATGTCAAAAGATCACGTGGCCGCCCACCTACAAGATGGTCAGACTTCCTTGTCAAGACCCTGAAGGAACGATTTGAGGCTCTTCATATTCCTGAATCAACCAGATGCCATTGGGCTACATTGGCACGTGATAGGGTCCAATGGAAATGTTACTGGTGCCCGCTCGAACAAATCGATGAATAATGGGATTCAAGTGATCAAGTGATTTTGCTAAGAAAAATGATGAGATCCTGCAGCTTGCTGCAACCTGCATTGAATTGAACGTTATTGTGCTGAGTGAAATGAGTCAGAACGTAAAAGATAAATACCAGATAATATTGCTCATATGAGGAATATAAAGAAATAAAGAAAAAGATTTTACAACTCCCATTGGGAATAATTCCTGAGATATCAATAAAACTTGGGACAGAGGAAGCTGGGGATGGAGGGTGGAAAGAAATGACCCAGGTGGAAATGGCGGAGGGACGGGGGTGGATAGTGAAACACTGGAGGATCAATAGAGTTTCTGCAAACTATACATTTATGACTTCAATGCTATTGTAAATTATTTCTCAATTAAAAATTTTAATTTAAATAGTAGATTTAAATTTTTATGAAACCCAATGCAATTTGGTTTTTATTGTTTGCACTTTATTATAAGCAGAGAATTATTACCAAATTCAAGGTCATGAAGATAAACTTATGTTTTGTTCTAAGAGTTTTGTAATTTAGTTTTTATACTTTTTAATTTTTTAAATCTTTTTATTAAATTATTATGAGGTGGGCCATCACAAGGCTGTTTATGACTGGGTTTCAGTCATATGAAATCATGGTTTCCACCAACCACCCTCCAACAGTGCACATTTCCCAACACCAGTGTGCCTTGCTTCCCTCACACACCACCCCCAGCCTGCCTATATGGTAGGTACTTTTCTTCTCTATCTCTATCTCTCTCTGTCTCTGTCTCTCTGTGTCTCTGTCTGTCTGTCTGTCTATCTCTCTTTCTCTCTCCCTCCACCCCCTTATTATGGTTTACAACACAGACCCTGAAGGGTTATCATGTATATCCCTTTACCTACACTTAATACTCACTTGTAGTGTAGTATTATTGTTTCCAACTATTATTGACAATCTTGTCCCTTCTCTATCTTACCTCATGTCCACCCCACACACATGTGGTAGATTCCAACCACTGACAAGTCCTCCTGACCCCCATTTTCCTTGGTTTTGGCTATTCGTTTCATGCTGTTTTTATAAGAACCATTTTAAAAACCACTCATAAAGTATTCACAAAAACACACAGAAAAGGGGTCCAGAGAGCTTTCTGGTGGTTAAGTATGTGGAGATTTGGGGACAGGAGTATTCCTGGAGGGATGTGAATACTGTGTCTTTCTTTCTTTCCTTCCATCTGGCTATTCCAAAGTTGAATCCTTTAGAATAAAGCACTAGTGTCTCAGGAAGTAAAATCTTTCTCTTTGTTCTGGGTGCCACCAGAGCAAATGAATTAGACCAGAGGAGGGATCCTGGAATCTTCCCACCTGCCTCTGGTTGGTGTGAAGCGCCAGTGACAGTCTGGCCAGTGGCCCTGTTTGAAGAGGAAGGTGGTCTGGGGCACCCACGGGGCTTTTCACCTGAGCATCTGCTCTGAGCCACCCAGAGACAGTCGGCAGGATGGAGCAGCAGTGAGCAGATTCCTTGGCCACGCTGCTGCTAGTGTCCCTCACATGGCTTGTTGTTGGGAGGAGTCCCCACACTCACCTGCGCAATGCAGTGGCGCCCAGGAACCCTCGTTGGCAATGAGTGAATTTGTGATACACAAGGCAACTTGGACAAATCTCCTGGGAGTCAGATTGAGTGAAAAATGCCAAACTCCAAAGTCACACGCTGTACAATCCAGGGTACAAACCATTCTTGAGATGGAAAGGGAGGAAAAAAGAACAAAAGAGAAAAGGCAGGATGGAAGCGGAGCATAGATGCTTGTTGGCAGAGGCAGGCACAGCAAGGAAGTGGGTTTGACTGTAAAAAGGGCCACAGCAGGGGTGTGAGGCTGAATCGGGGCATCTCTTAACTGTATCCCTATCCCTCCCTTGTCATCCTGTACTTTCTGCTTCCAGAATGCTGCCTTGGGGAGACTGGGTAAAACAAAGCTCTCTCTAAATTATTTTTATCACTACCTATACACTCATAATAGAAAAAGAAAAAGCGTATTTTGTATGTTCTCAGATATGAGTCAAAGGAGAACCTCTTTTAGTTTCTTTCTGTCCTGCGAGCTGTCATTTAAAAAAAAAAGACTATATTTTTCTGTACTGCTATAACCCAGAATTCTTTTCATGTTGATTGATTTGTCTTTGAGACAATCAATGTATATCATGTAAAGTCAAATGGGAAGACAAATATGGATTAAGAAGATAGAAAAGACATTTTGGTCTTTGGGTTGCTATTGTTTGTCCTAAACAAAATATGGGTATTTCTGTTCAGTTTTCTTCTTTGCTTTCAAAGATGATTCATTAGCATTGTTCACTCTCACATGTGTCAAACGCATCAAATAGACAATAGTGCCCGAACTGCATGGCACAGGGAAGGGGGCATAGGTATTCCAGGCACCTCCTTTAGAGACCTCATAATTCAGTTGGGATTCCAGGTTTGTGGGCACCCGATCCAGTAATTATGTGTCTTGTATCAGTACACCTTTAAATTATGAGAGTTAAAGAATTCAGGTCTTTTTCTTACACTGGCTCAAATTCTTGGTTCTACCCAAATATTACCCAGTGGGTAATCTCATTCATGATTGTGGCTTGTCTGGTTAACTTGAACACAAGAGTAAAAGTTTTAATCGCTGGCAAGAGTGTGAAAATACAATTGTTGAAACAATGATCTGTAGAAACTATAGAAAAGAACCAGTATCTGCAGTTCTTTACTCCTGAAAAGATTCAAATACAAATAACAAACTGCCAATATCTTATATGTAACAACTGATATTCCTGTAACAACTGATATTCCACTCACTAATATGAAACTTGGAGAACAGTGTACTAATTACTATCACTATCACTATCTTTCCGTTCATTATCAATTTGCTCAAACGGGCTCCGGTAACTTCTCCATATGTCCTGTCTCATGCTAGTAGAACCCAAGGGCATCTGCTCGCTCCAGGAACATAAAGAGCCTCAAATCATTATATTAGGTCATGGGAATGACCTAACATAATTGTTGCTGGTATTTGGCATATCAAATACGGCACGGGCAGCTTGCCAGGCTTGCCATGCAGGTGGCATACTCTTGTAGTCACCTCTAAATACAGCATTTATTGATGAACCGCGATGCCACAAGTGGCTGCGAGCCAGGCTGTGATAGGCTCGTCTGCTGGATGGAGTTCTGACAAGAGGGAGGTCTGGATGTGGAAAATGGAGACCTTCGTGGAGTGGGGGGGAGGTCATCTAATACTAGTACTAGTACTAGTACACTAATACTAGTGTACTAATAACTATTGGAAATGACCCCCAGCCTAGAACTGAGCATTGAATTTAGACAAAAGGATATACATTATAGCCTCTAAATGCATGTATTGCAAGCCACAATGCAAAAAAAGAGAAGAGAAGAGAGAGAGAAAAACAGAGAGAGAAGATAAAAAGTGCTTGCTATAGATGCAGGCTGGGGAGGGGGAAATCTGGGGACATTGGGGGGCATTGGTGGTGGGATAGGTGCTTGAACACTGTATGACTGAAACCCAAAACATGAACATCTTTGTAATTGTATATCTCACAGTGGTATAAGAAAAAAATTTTAAAAAGATATGGAACTTGGAAAAGAGGGAAAAGTTCGGTCTCTCTGTCCACCAGTAACTTACATTCAGGTACTCAGAGGCAAGTGCCATATTTGTTCATCCAAGTCGCTCTCGGTCTAAAACTGGGAGGCATTTTTTTTCATTCTATTGGAACCACAGAGCTATGGTAACTTTCCACAGAAATGGCAAATTACATACAGAGCTTAAGCTCAATGACTTCCTTGAACCAAAATCTCGAAATGGGACATTTTGAGCACAGTCCGAGCAGTAAGTGATGAGTGGAAGACAGTGGTATGGTCCCTCATCTATCCCAGAGAATGGTCAGCTTTAAACGAGTGTAGGGATGATTAAATTTTCTCTGATAATCACTCCTCGCCTTATCTGGTATTTTCATTGACCTTATTATTTTTCTTTCTTTTTTAAAAAATAACTTAGTCCAAGTATAATTAATAAAAAAGCAAAGGAAATAAATAGTGGCCAATGTGGACAAACCCAGAGATTTTATCTACAGAACTGAGGCTGCCAAATGGTTGCAGAGAAGGAACGAGAGTAAGAAGGGACTCGGGGCAATGAGGGTGGGAGGGATGTTGTCACTGTGGTGCAGTACACTGCAGGCCTAAAGCATGAGTCCTACGTTATTATCAATCATGATGCTGCAATTAAAAACACATCTAATTGTAGGGAGCTGAAGAGAAAGTCCAGCAGATAGGGTATTTGTTTTGTATGTGGCGTGACCAGCAGCACCCCATATGGTTCCCTGGATCCCCTAGAGTAAACCCTGAGTATGGTAGGATGTGGCCCCAAACAAAAAATAAGTTTGTTAAAAAGAATAACATTATTGCAATTAAAAAATGTGTTATATCTAAATCTGTAGGTGACACATAGCTAAAGGGAGGGGGGGGGAAGTTTTCCAATGAAAAATTATCATTCACTATGTACCTTTTCTTCCTTTCCAATCTCAAATGCCAATTCTTCAGGGACTGAAGGAAAACCCAGGAAAACCAGGAAGTTTCCTAAAATAAATAAATAAAATACAGGTTATTTCATCACCACGTTTATACTCTAGAGAATATTTTCTTCTCTCTCATTTTCTTTTGCAGGGCGGGAGGTTTCCCAAGCAATGCTGGGGGTTGGCATACCCACAGGCAATTCTTTTTTTTATTTAATTTTATTATCCCCCAAATATTATTACACCATTTTAGATATACAATTGAAAGATGCTCATGTAGAGTTTTGGTTCTACAGTGTTCCAACACGCATCCCTCAATCCAAACCCATCTCCCATCACCAATGTCCCCACCTCCCTCCCCCTCCCGCACCTCAACTACTTGGTGGGTTCTGTATGTCATTTCTTTCCTCTTTATATCTCCTTCCCACCAAACTTTCCTGCTCTTCATGGAATGCAGTGCATTAAAAGACATTACTGTTTCACTATTTTAGTGGACCGTGCGGCCTCAAGCGGCCGCGTGACCTGGGCTCGAACTGGTTTTGCTCTGTTGATCTGATCGTGAGGCAGTTTCCCAGCGTCCAGACAGCAAAAATGGTGGCTAGTGTGATGGGCGAAGTCTCATCCGGCTGCTTCTGGGATCCCCCAGAGGCGATGGGCCCACTCCCAAAACCCATCTGCCCTCCTCAGGGCCCCATAGTCAGCTGGGCCCGGGGTGAGCCGAGTTCCAGCCTCCCCAGCCGCTTGTGAGGATCTGCATGCTATGGCCGATGGCCTCCAGGCAGCTCCTGGGTGGGGCAACCAGGCCCCACAGGCAATTCTTAACCAACTTGCAGCCTATTCAATGCAAGGACCCCAGGATGCTAGGAAGCAGTGCTGGGGGGGGTATCTGGGCACCCCATGGTGCTTTGATTTCTAGAGCCCAAGATGCTAGAGGTGGTGCTGGGGATTAAACTCAGGCCAAGAGCATACTAGCATTTGTTCTGACCACGGCACTATCCCCTGGCCTCTAGATAACTTTCTTAAATTCACCTGTCTAAGTTTAGTAACATCTTCCAAGGAAATAGCTCCAGCAGGTGTTTCTCTTTGCTCCATCTTAAAAGAAAAATTCGGGATATGATTCTGAAACAATCAACAGAAACGAGATCTAGAGAAATGTGCTTTCTCCTCTTGAAATTCCCATGCTTCTTCCCTTTCCTGGACCTCACTAGCGAGTCAATACTCCTACCCAGCTGGAACCAGATTGCACAACAGAGAGGATACATCCTTTACCTTATAAACCAGGCCCTGGAATTTTTAATGAGCAGAAGCGGTCAGAGCTCCGTGTCCTGCGGTACCTCGTGGATGGTTCTCCTGCACTAAGGCACAGGCCGACGCTGGCTCTGGACCACCCTGGGATGGAAGAGGGCCACCTACTGAATCACCCCACCACATCCTGCACGTCCTCCTTCCAAGTTTCAGGCCCACCCCTGCGAAGCACCCAAGGTCACTGCCTTAGAGCATTGCCCTACAAATTTTAAAATTCCAGGCTCTGGTGTGCAGAGCAGGAGCGTTTGTACTGGAACGTTTTATAACACCTTTTCCCCTGCAAAAGTCAAAGCAGCCTCATGCAATGCATTACCACACCGAACAGGCATTCTCACAGAGACTCAATGAAGGAGGTGGTGTTTTGTGTGTGTGTGTGTGTGTGTGTGTGTGTGTGTGAGAGAGAGAGAGAGAGAGAGAGAGAGAGAGAAAGCTCACCTCTTACAAAAGCCCAATCATTAATACATAATGAATGAGTGAAAGCCACCTTGAATCCAGTGGTCTCTGAATATATTGCCATATATTTTCTCAGCTGCCTCTAAATTCAAATGGCCCTAATTTAACCAATATGCTTGGGCTGATGGCTAAAATAAGTTGCCTCCTGCACCCAAAGCGGTAGAACTTAGTGGGATGTGAACAGATGCCTCTGTGTTAGCGCTTTGATTTCAGAAAGCTCAGTGACTAACAAACCCTTCCCACAGTTCCCCTTGCTCTGCCCTGTCCTCATGGACAAGGTCCTGAGCATTGCAGAGACACAGATTTGATATGTTTTGCTTTATTTCCCTTTCCCTGTCCTCAGGTCTTTATTGGTCTACAGGGGGTGGGAGGGTTCAAAATAACAGAAAAGAAGGGCTGCAATCGGATAGGTTATACTTTGAATAATAATAGTCCAGCCAAGGGGACACATTTCTTTGTCAGACGGGTTGAGCAGAGGGCTTTCAACCCTGTTTTTCACAGCCCTGCATAACAAATACTCGGTGACCTCAGTAGAACAGAGGATGTCCTCCACTCCATACTCCCAACCATCCACACTGGAGTCTCCTGACTGCTCATCTCTGCTCCAGCAACTTTCCCTGACTGCAGAGAGCTTGCTGTGTGGGCAGCAGGATGCCAGCTTGCCTGGGTGCTGCAAAGACCTCAGTGCTGTGACTGATGGAGGAGGCGGGCAGCTTCAGGAGGGCACGGGCAGGGTTTCACTGGCCCTGAGCTCCACTGTGTCCAGACATGTGTCTCTCCTGCCAGGAGGCGAGGGGCTCGGGACAGCAGGCGCTGTGCTGATCATTATGGGGTGATGGGGGTAGCCACTGTGTGCGTGGGGGGCTCAGCAGTCATTGGAAGTCCTGGAACGTTCGGAGGGTGAACACTCTGGTGGGATTTATCATGCCGAGAATCTGCATGTGCCAACGTCCTGGCAATTCAGGCCCCAGTGCATTGCTAGATCCTCCGACTTTCCTACCAGGCTAGCAGCTTACGGGCCAAAGTGGTGACTAAAGCAAGGGGACTCTGGAAGAGAGAGAGAGAGAGAGAGAGAGAGAGAGAGAGAGTGTGTGTGTGTGTGTGTGTGTGTGTGTGTGTGGTGAGGCACAGGGAGCTTGCATTAGCGTCTGTGTGAGAGACAGAGGAAGACAGGCCCAGAGACAAGAAGAGACAGGAGGTAAATTTCATAATTTCATCTTTTCTGACAGCCGCATAGTATTCCATAGTGTAGATGAACCACAGTTTCTTTAGCCAGTCCTCTGTTCTCGGGCATTTAGGTTGTTTCCAGATTCTAGCTATAGTGAATAGCGCAGAGATGAATAAAGAAGTACAGATAGTGTTTCTGCTATGTGTTTTTCGGTCTCTCGGGTATATTCCCAGGAGTGCTATTGCTGGACCTGCAAATGGATGGACATGGAGACTATCATGCTGAGTGAAATTAGTCAGAAGGAAAAGGACAGATATAGAATGACTGCATTCATTAATACGACATAAATAGATACCAGTGTTTTACTAAATGTGGGAAATGGTAATGGCAGATTAAAACTCACCATTGAATATACACAAAGAGACTTAAGTGATAAACTCTAAATACCTGCAGGGCTAGCCACAATGTGCAAAATAAGAGGGAGAGAGATGCAGAGACAGAGAGAAGAGACAAAGAGAGAAAGAGAGGAAATTGGGGTACCTGCTATTAAGGCAGCATGGGGTGGATGGGAGGGGTGGGGTACATTGGTGGTGGAAATGGGGCACTGGTGGAGGGATGGGTGCTGGTATACTGTATTACCAAGAACCAATTATGAACACCTTTGTAATTTTATGTTTCACTGTGGTATAATAAAAATAAAAAAAAAGAAGTGGTGAAAAAACCCACAAAAAAAAAGAAGAGAGAGGAGATAGGCGGAAACAGAGAGAGGAAGAGAGACCCGGAGACAGCAACAGAGGGAGACAGAGAGGGCAGAGAAGACATGACATGGGTCAGCTGTGCTCCACAGAATCCTTAGCACACTGGGTTCCTCTGAAGGCCAGGAGGGCGTGAGTCCAGTGGGTGTTTGAAGAGCTGATATGGCCTGTGCGTGCCCACCCATGCGCGTTCTTTTATCCTGCAAATGCCTTTTTCAAAAATCTCTCTTCTCTCCCTGACTCCCTCTCCCCTGTCTCCCTGGGACCACAGATCCATACATGACCCAGGTCAGAAGTGCTAGAGAACGAATGTCTCTGGGAGTTTCCCTCCATCAGAGACAGGATTCCTACCCCAGTCCCTTGCACTGACGGGAGAGAATGTTTGAGAGATGGTGCAGTCCCAGCGCTAATGATATGCCCCAAGGACAGGAAGCTGTTATCCCAGGAAGGTCCATCTGCCTCTCCAGGTAATTACAGCAGAATTGAAACCATCTTAAATGTCTATCAACAGACGAATGAAGAGAATACGGTGATCTGCATAATAGCATGTTAGTCGGCCTTAAAAGCGAAGCCATCCTGTCATTTCTAACAACACAGATGACCATGGGGGCATTAGAATAAGAGAGTAAGGCAGAGAGACAAATACTGCATCATATCACTTATGTGTAGGATAAAAAAAAAAACCTTGATTCATAGAGATAGAGAAGTGATTGCCAGGGCAGGGAAATGGGGGAGTAAGTAGAAAAAGGCAGGTCTAAAAGGCACAAACTCTGAGTTATAGCATTCTTATGGCCTGGGCTGGAGTGATAGTTCAGTGGGTAGGGCATTGTCTTACACGTGACTGACCCAGGTTCAAATCCCAGCACCCCGTATGGTCCTCTGAGCCCTACCAGGAATGATCTCTTAGTGCACGGTCAGGAGTAAGCCCCAAGCACCACTAGGTGTGGCCCAAACACAAAAACAAAAAAAACTTCATGTGTCCTGAGACATGAAGAACACAGTCACAGATGGTCATGCTGTGTCCTGTCATTGAGATCTCTCAGGTGAGTCGTTCTTACATGTTCCCACACATGAGAAGGGGATAGATAGGTCAGGTGGTGGATGTGCTAGGACGTCAGCTATACATATCAGAGCATGTTGAGCAGTTTACAGTTTTACTTGTTGAGTATACCCCCTAAAGCTGAAAAATAGATAAGGATTTGGACTCCTAGGGCCCGCATCTGCTCTGATTGCCTCCCAAATCACTCGTAATAGGGGTAGTCTAAATGTGGCATTACCGACCGTCTGTACTAGCTGATAAATATTCTCCCGCTATCCATATGTGGCTGCTGATCTACCGATATACCTGCCAAGGACCCTGTTATTAGACCAGAAATGCTGTTTGCTTCCAAACCAACAAGGCTCCCTATAAAATATAAAACTAAATGAAGTAGGAGACTTGTGAAGGCTTGGGAAATATTTAACTGGCATTGGTGTTTATCTTTGGTACAGGACAGCCATCTCAGAAACCCCTTCTCTACATTTCAAAGGCCTTCCCGGGCTCAAAACATTAGCAATAAAGGCCCTAGGTGAGATGCAGGAGGGATACCTGGGGGCATTGGACCCTCCCTGCTTTCCATAACAATGGGGGAAGGTCTGAGTTGCGGGGGGTATAAACTGCGGTTCCCGCTCCCGGGTTTCTTCTTCCCGGTGGGATCTCGCCTTGTGCGTTTATTCCTTGGAAGTTTTACGTGGTGGTGCCACTTGGCCTACACGTGGCTGGGGTTCTAGCCTGGAATCCTAAGCATCGGGTTTTCCTTTTGCGATGTATGCCTGAACCTGTGATAAGTAAAGCCTTTAAAACCGCACGGATTCCTGAGTGTTCATCCATTCCCGCCGGAGGTAGAAGGGAACTCGCTTCCCGGCACTGTCGGGGACCCCGGGCGCCCGACAAGGGAGAAGAGTCTATGATAAATTAATGCATTTCATTATGTAAATTAATGGATCTTACAACACAAGAAGACCACTCCTGCACCCGAAAAATCTCACATATAATATCAGTTCCATGAAGCCTAAAGAAATGTAGGTATTATTTTCAGGCTGTTTCAGCATCTTGAAAATTTTTTTTCTAAAATAATGATGAACATAAAGGAAGGCATAATCCTCCCAAAATGTAGGGAATAGTTGCAGTAAAGCTAGATTAAAAGGGGAAGAAGGAACTTTAGTATTCCTGAGTACAAAAATAAGGAAAAGAAGAGGCTTTGACCACACATGCACATCATCACACTTCATGTTTTCCCTGCGATCACTACATCACAAGCAATGCTACTGGTATAAGCCAGAATGGGCTTCCCAGAGACCGCTCAAAGCATTGCTCCTTCATTTATTGAGAAGCATTATGTTGGGAGCTGGAAATGGGCTCCACATAGGAGTATTATCCATGGACATCTATAAACATGACAAATCACTTTTCCTCCCTTGGAGCACCCGTTGTCCAGTATTTATCAGTACAGCTTGGCACTGAGCTTGCTCACCTGATATTGGGGCAGATTTTAGGCAGAGAACAATATTTTTCTCTCAGGGATCATGGGAAGAACACAAAGAAAGAGAAAAAGGGTCTGACAGTGGATGCCGTGGCTCTTCTCAGCTTGCAGTTGAGTTTTCGGAGGAGCAAGTGTCGAAAAAATGTGCAGATTTCATTGCTAAAATGGGCATCTCTTTCTGCATTTAGGAGTCTGGATTAGGATTGTATTTCTGAAACACATAATTATCCTCATCCATATGATGATGACAGGGTCATGGGTATCCAGTAGTTTTACAAATATTTAAGCCAAATGGTGGTCTCCTCTCTGGGACAGTCTTGTAAGAGCTAACTGGTGGGTTGTTTTGTTTTTGCTTTTTTTTTATTTTTTGGGTCACACTCAGCAATGCTCAGGGGTTTCTCCTGGCTTTGCACTCAGGAATCACTCCTGGCGATGCTCGGGGACCATATGGGATGCCGGGGATCGAACACGGGCATGGGCCGGCATGGGCCGGCTGCGTGCAAGGCAAACACCCTACCTGCTGGGCTATTGCTCTGGCCCCCTTGGTGGTTGTTTTGGAGCATGGGTTAGGACTCCCTGAGAGCAGGAACGGAGAAAGAAAGACACATACTAGCACTACACACCAGCTGTCTTCTGCACCAGCCCTCAAGAATCCCGCACTAGGCTTATTGGGGGAAACGAAACTGAAAGAGATGAAGTCACAAATTAGAAAGGAAAGAAGAGTCACTGTGGGAAAAGATGACCAGGTTCAGACTCTTTGATCAGCTCTGAGAGAAAGTGTTTCTCCTTTCTCTCACCTTTAGCCCACTATCACAGAAAGTGACATGAGCTATATTGTTGTGTGGGTGATGCCACAGCAGGGAGGCATGTGGTGATGTGGATGATCTAACCAGTCTGACAGAGCCCCAGAAGATAGAAAGGGCAACAGCAGGCTGCTGTGAGGGCTGCCAGAAGGAAACTTTCTATTGCTATTGTTTTGTCCAGATTTGTTGACTGCAGCACTTCGTCCAAGTCACCACCAGACTGCATTGGTCTGGGAAAATCAGGCTGCAAATAAAAAAATTAAAAGAAAGTTTGCGGGGCTGGAGTGATAGTACAGCAGGTAGGATGCCTGCCAGGTACGCAGTAGAGCTGGGATCACTCTCCAGCATCTCATATGCTCCCCAAGCACCCAAGCACTGCTAGGAGCAATTCCAGTAATTCTAGCAAGGGCCAGAATTAATCCCTGAGCATCGCCAGGTGTGTCCCCTGCCAAAAGGCATAAAAGGATAGCTTGGGGGAGGAGCACTAGTGTGAAGAAGAACAAGATCCCCCAAGTTATGCAACAGCCATCAAAATTCAACTGTAGTTAGCTTCAGTCAGTATCAATCTGTGCTAGAATAAGCAAATAACTATAAGGGTCATTAAAAAGGAATGATTCCACAGCTATCTGAAGGTTTCCAAGAGACAGCAAGTAAAGCATTATCTAATTACCCATTCTCCCAACCCAAAGCATAAATTCAGCCATTACTGTTGACACTTGATTTTTCATCCTATATTTCATCCTATTTTTCTGGTTTGAATCAAGACTTTTTCTTAAATCTATGACTGCCATCGATTTAAAAAAAAAACTTTGAAATATTGCAGAAGAAAAGAACAATTTTTCACCTGTATGTTTATTCCTCTCTTCTGGGACTGTGGCCAGAGTTTGGTTTGGGGAAGAGGTACAGCTCAGACTTTTCCATGGGCCTTTCTGACACTACACAAGTTATCTTGCTCTAAACCAAACCTCTGTAGTTTTCCAAGACTGGCAAAGCTGGGAAAGTCATAAATGTTTTTGGCAAAGGAAACCCTAAAAGAAGACAAGGTTTTTTGACTTCAGATCACATAACATTGGTCAAAGTGGCATACTGAGGCAAAATAGCTGAGACACATTTTTTAAAACAACCGTGTGGTGATATAGAAACATTTCTCACATGAATACATGTCACCAATCGCAGACTGTTAGAAAACTGAGTTCTGCAGAAACATGGCTTCAGGTGGAGGCTCAAAATGCTCTGAGTTCTTTCCACTAGAAGGGAAGAGGTACCAAAAGCCATAAGGCCACTCAACAATCAGCCTACAACGTACACAGGCTAGGTACCAAAGCTGAAGAATAAACCATGACCGGTGGTTTCCAAACTTCAGTGTTTTTGCACTTCAGAATCAGAAAAGTCAGTGGTCTTAGCCCCAGTTTTTTTGATTCTGTGCTACTAACAAATTCCCTCTCGGATCCCTCAGAGAATTATTGCTTTAGACTAACTTGATACCAGAGAATTCCTTTGGAGAATTAAGAACCCTGAGGAGCATTACAATTTCACATAATGACCTCAGAAGTTTGAATGGAAGGAGTACACTTCTAAACAGGTAATTTTTCGTGAATACAATTACCATTCCATAGTCAGGGATTTCTTATTCACAGATTCAACTAACCTTAGGCATCAGTTGATTGTGTCCATAGATTTGAAGCCTCATGTAAAGAGCAGACCATAAGGTTTAGGTGTCTAATGGATTGCAGCGGTGGTAGGGAGGATAAGGTTGGAGGTTTTGTCTTAAAATTAACCCACATTGGATGCCAGGGGATGACTGTCACTAAGCTCTGGGGTAGTGAATGTAGGGGGGAGAGGGGGCTGAACCGCTCAATTGTTTAAGATTGAACCATAACTTAGATCAATTCACAAAACCTTACAACAGTTACTTAGTTGATGATAATTATGTGTGACCAAATACAGAGTTTAAAAAGTAACTGGAAAGTCAAAGTAAAGGAAACTCAAATGACCAGGGTTGTTTTTCCTTTCCACGGGTTTTATCACCACAACTCAATTCTTCTGAATTGCAAAGAACCGTAACTTATAATCAGTTCATATTGAAAAGATTTGGTTCTTTGGGTCAGAGAAACAGAGTATGGACTAAGGCACTTGCCTTGCATGTAGTCAATCCCAGTTTGACCAACAGCATCTCCTAAGGATCCCTGAGCACCTCCAGGAATGATCCCCAAGCGCAGGATCAGGACTAAATCCTGAACACAAAGCCAGGAATAAGTACTGAGCACAGCTGGGTATAGATCAATGCCTTCCCCCTCCAACAGAACTTTTTTAAAAATAAACAAAAATGATTTAAAAGTTGAATTTGCTTCAAAGCCAGAATGTCCATCAGACAATGTTTGTGAAAGATGGTAGACATATGACTGCTGGGAGAGTGTGCAGTTCACGGCATGAATGTCCAACCAATGGGAAGATAAGTAATGATGTTGCTGCTACAAAATACCTAACTCATATCTAAGTTTTCTCAATCTGATTCTTTGCTTACCAAAATACGCATCCTCATTTTTAGCTTGTCTAGGGGGAAAGACCTGATGATCAAGAAAATATCTAGTCCAATTGTATTTTTCACTATATTTTTTGTCTTTGCTCCAATCCTCTTTCCCCACCACACTCACACACACACACACACACACACACACACACACTCACACACACACATGCACACACACATATACCTTTCTTACTCTCTAACAAAACAGTTTTTCCTTTGAAGTGTAACTAACCCATTTTCTCGGACTACGCAGTCAGGTAAGACTGAGTCACATTCAACTTGAGACTGACAACATAGTTGTCAGTATGTCCCATGAACCTGGACTAGTGACTGGGTTAAGACAGTTATTGACCAAGAGGTCACCAAAGTCACAAGATCCAGTGATCCATGAAAGACAGCAGCTCTCTCTTCCATAGTGAACATGAAATCCGCAGTTTAGCACTTCACTCATCAGGAGGACTGACCAGGTATATGGATTAATCCAATGAATTGAGAAACATCCATGTAAGTCAGAGAACCAGGTTCAGTGGTAGTTAATGAGCCTCCTCACCAAGATGACTAAATCTGCAAGCCTCTTTTGGTTCTCTAAGTTAACAAATTCCGTTGTGCCCAGGCCACCTTGATACTAGGATTTTAGTCACCACTGACACAGAGTTCTTAGCTGCCAGTTAGCAAATGAACAAAGCTGCCATATTTCCCTCTAATAATTGAGAAAATACAGATTTGCCTCCTGAACTTCCCCAAATCACAGTGATTGACAACATTATTTGGGCTGGGATATCTCAGTCTGAGCGCAGTAGGAGACCAAGGTAAATGTCACATCAACGTTTTCTTCCTAGTTCACTATATTTTTGTTTTATATTATGAGGTTTTCAAATATCTACTTTATGCTACCTTTTCCTTTCAAAGGTCTCCATATTATTTGCATTAGCTTCATCCTGTCTCATGTTATTATTTTTAATTGAATCACTGTGCTATAGGACAGTTCTACTGTTCAAGAAGGGAGACATTCACGACATTGGCAACTATTGCCACATCTGCCTGTTGTCCGTCATCTACAAGCTGTTTACACGAGTCATCCTGAACAGGATTAGCAGGACACTAGATGAAGGACAACCATGCAAGCAATCAGGCTTCTGGAAAGGATTCAGCACAATCGACCATATCCACACAGTAGCCAAGCTCATCGAGGTTTGTAGGAGTACAAGATGCTGCTCTGTCTCACGTTCATTGATTTACAGAAAGCCTTTGATTCTGTGGAGACTGAAGCAGTCATCGAAGTCCTAGCCAAACAGGGTGTTCAAATCCAATACATCAAGATCCTTCGTGAGCTGTATTACGGATTCACCACCAGGATCTCACCATTCTACAAAGAAGTGATCACTGATGTCAAAAGAGGGGTTTGACAGGGGTGATACCAATTCACCAAAACTCTTCAGCATCACCCTCGAGAACATCATGCAACAATTAGAATGGGAAGGAATAGGAATGAAGATAGATGATCGGCAACTACACCACCTCCGCTTCGCTGATGACATCATTCTAATAACACCAAACATTAGCCAAGTGGCACAAATGCTGGCTGACTTCGACCGAGAATGTGGAAAGATAGGTCTACAGCTGAATCTAAAGAAAACCATGTTTATGAAGAATTAACTAGTTCCAGAGGCCCCATTCACTCTCAATGGAACAAACATCTCTGAATGCAGAAGTTATTTGTACCTAGGACAAGAAATCAACATGATGAACGACCTAAAACCTGAGCTGCGCAGGAGGAAGAGAGCGCCATGGAATGCCTTCAAAGGCATCAAAGAAATAGCTAAAAGGACAAAGAACCTCCGGCTCCGGGCACATCTCTTTGACTCCACCATTCTCCCTGCATTAACATATGCCTCAGAGACCTGGGCCCTACGAAAGCAGCATGAGAATTCTATTCGGGTCTCCCAGAGAGGAATTGAAAGAGCTATGCTTGGAATATCACGTCTCACTCAAGTGAGAGAAGGAATCCGGAGTTCTGACCTCCATCGCTATTCCAGAATCAGGAGCACTGTCTCATTTGCCAAGGCATCAAAAATCAGATGGGCTGGACATGTAATGCGATTTGGAGACAACCGCTGGACTAGAGCCATTACCGACTGGATCCCACGGGATTTCAAAAGATCACGTGGCCGCCCACCTACAAGATGGTCAGACTTCCTTGTCAAGACCCTGAAGGCTCTTGACAAGGGCCTTGAAGGTTTGAGGCTCTTCATATTCCTGAATCAACCAGATGCCATTGGGCTACATTGGCACGTGATAGGGTCCAATGGAAATGTTACTGGCACCCGCTCGAGCTAATCGATGAATAATGGGATTCAAGTGAAGTGATCAAGTGATCAAGTGATCCTATCTTAGTTTAGAACTGAGTTAAACGGGAAAAAATGCCTACATGCATGATATTTGGAACTGTAAACAAACCTGACAGGTATTTTACAAGCAGCTGAGTTAACCAGTATTTGTTCCTGGGAGGCACATTTTTTCAAAAAACACTCTTCTGGAAAGAACGTGGTCTGGTTTATTAAACAGAGGAGCCAGAACCATGCCTGCAACTTAGTAGTCAGATTTCGTTGAATAATATCAGGAGGGTTTCTTTATTTTGAAGTCCTCTAAAGAAAGGCATTAACATAAGGACAGCATAACAGTTAGCTGACCTGTAAGGTGAAGTGTCGGGCCATGTGGATACCCAATAATATTGGGGTTTGTCAAGCTTGCTGGTCACGCTAGGGGACTGATGACAGATGAACCAAAGGCCAGGAGTCCAGTATAGATAATCCAAAAGCTCTTTACTTCTACCAACTTCACTCCACACCAACAGTCACAGTCTACCACCACCACATCAGCTGACAGACTAACACAGACCAAAAGCTGTAGGACCAGACACCCTGACCATGTGCACTGACCAAGAGCCCACCCCCCACACAAGTGTGCCTATTGACCATGTTCTTTGTCTGCCAACCCGCCAGATCCAAAAGCCAAAAGCCTCCTGGGGCAGGGCCTCACACAATCAAAACGGGCTCTTCCCCAGAGTGTCATGCCCCTGACTCTAATTTAAGAGATGCTAATGTAGAGCATCTCTCCTCCCAGATTGATAAGCAATCCAACAGTTTTATATCTAGTTTCTTATGTAAACACAGCAAGAGAAAGGCTAGCAGCTTTATAGATAAAATATCTAGTGGGTGTTATTTTCATGGGGAGATTCCATCATATAATCCAAACTATGCTGGATTGATGTCTCCACTCCCCACAAGTCCCTTTGTCCTGTCTGCTCCTCTCCAGGGAAAATTTTTAAGTGCTTTTTCTCTCTTTCAAAATCCCTTAACACTGTGAAACCATACAGGCTTGTCTCAGGTGAGGCAAGCTATTGTGACCTTCCCTTTAATCTTCATAGAGCTGGGTTCCTTAAAGGTGGTCCCATGTTATAGCCAGCATGGATCTCTTCCTGCTACCATCTAGTCCTCATAAGGACCATGGGGTAAAAGGAAGTATATCCAATCCATATGTTACTGGGGCTTATAAGACAGGATTCTAGGAGCCATTAATTCAGAGTCAAACTGACTCACAAGTACCTGCCCCCACTCCCTTTTTGTGTTTACATAAATAAATCTCTTTGGTCTCAGCCTCCAGCCTAAGGATATGTAAATGGCTTGTACCAAGGAGGAGTACAATCCCACAGTTATGCAAAGATCCAGGGCGAATAGTTGGGGTGTCACCCAACAGTGAAGCATATGTAATAGTCCATATGAACTAGAGTTTGGGCAATATTCTTTTTCCCAGTTTGTATCAGTAAGTTGGTAAGAGCATTTCAACATATGGCTCAGGGACAGCCCCGATGAGTTCTGTTCTCTGTTCCTCTTCTTTGCTCCCAAAGCTCTCCAGTACTGAGATAATCATGTCTTTGTATCAAATTCCTTAGTACTCAGAGCAGAAACCCAGTTTCTTCGAGCAGTCACTTTCCTGGTTTGGATGCTGTGTGCATAGACTGTGTATCATACAACATTAAGGCTGTTTCACTCCTGGCTGTCAGCTCACTGCTACTGCTGCTGTTCCTAATACCCGGCCTGGCTTTCTTCTCTCTGTGAGCAGGGGCCACTTGCTGATCTCTCTGAGCACTCTTTGTCTGCAGCTTCTGTGTCCTGCCAGCTGTTGTAGGCAGCACAGGGAGGGGGCATATATCCTACTGCCTTTGGCTGGAAGAATAAATTCCAGTTTAGATCCAAGTTGAAAATGAATCCCTATTAGGCAGAAACATGGATTCTACTATACTTCCTGCATACCCTCCTAAATAACCCTGTGGGCCCTGCAGCCTAGAGTTTTACAGTGGAACTGTTTCATGCTTAATAATATGTTCTACACCAGATCCCCTGGGGCATAAAGAGGCACGAGGTCCTGCTTCCTCAGTAGAAAGGTGCAATCTCTTCCATGAAACAAGACTTGTATGTGCACAGACACACATGTGTGTTTGTGGACTCCACATGTACACACAAAAAATGAATTCAGCACAGTATATGTGGGTGTGTGTTTAGACATTAATTTGTATTTTGAGTATTTTGATAGTTTGTTGATGAGAAGCAATTGAGCTCATGTTAATTTAACACAGGAGAGACCTCAGAAAGAAAGCTGAATTTCCTTGAGGCCAGGGAGAACTTGAAAAGTTATGAGAAGTCAGGACTCGCCAAAAGAAAGCTTCTCTAAACAAGTTGAGTATTAATATCAATTTAGTTTTAAAAGCATCCAATGATTGTCCATCATAATGTAGGCCATATGTGTACACATGGACTTCTCCTTGTGATTGCTTACTTTGGCTCTCTGTGGGCCTAGACTCTATCTTTTGGGCTTTCATTGCCTGATGTATATTTAAACAACTTTCTAACGTGGCATTTGTCAAAATATTAACTGAACAGTGGCCTGAATTCTAAGCTTGATTGTCTGTGTGTGGAAAAACTTTGGAAGCATTTGTAAAGCCTCAAATTATGTTCCACACTCAGACATCGCCAACTACACAGTTCTGTCAGTTTCCTTAGTGAGTTCGAATCGGTGCTGTGCTCTTGGTTCACAAACTGATGTGTGTTAGAAGCCTTTATTATAAGTCCAGTCATTCTACAAATATTTCTCTAGTGCTTTAAAAATAAATAAAGCCCAAACTTTGCCTTTAAGTACCAATAAAATCAGGAATGCATCAAGGCCAGAAATTCAAAGTACAGCTTCATGTGAACCTGCGTGAGAGCTGCAGTTCAAAGGCATTGGAAAATGATCTGTAAAGGTGTAAGACTGATTCACCAAATCTGCTACCACAGCATTTGATCAATTGGAAAAACTGCCCAGCCAGCTGTTAACTGGCTTTTTGAAATTTACTCATTCACTTTATTCTGGACTTATTTGTGAATATTTTCTGCATCATACATGATCCCTTCTAAAACTGAGACTATTGCATATTATGACACCAAAATCCAATGTCAGGCGAAACGTGGACCAGGAGGTCTTACCAAAAGTGGAAATTACCACAAGCATGTGGGAGTCAGAGGTTAGGTAAGACAGAGAAGGAAACATGTGTGAATAAATGTTGAAAGGGCTAATGCCAACCTAGAACTGAGCATTAAATACAGGCAAAAAATGCACATGATGGCCTCTGAGTGTATGTAGTACAACCCACAATGTGTAAGAGAAGGAAAAGAGGGAGAGAGAAAAGAGATAAAGAACCTGCAATTTAGGCAGGCTATGGGGGGGGAGAGTATTGGGGACATTGGTGGTGGGAAATGGGCACTGGTGGAGGGTGGGTGCTGGAATACTATGTGACCGAAACCTCCAAACATGAACAACATTGTAATTGTATATCTCATGGTGGTATAATAAAATATTTAATAAAAAATAAAAAGTGATACTATTTCAAGGGGTTTCTTTTGCTAGTAGTACAATTTAAGAAAAAAAACACTTTATACAATTACTTAAATAAATATATTCTACTTGTAAAGCCAACATGTACTACATTTGCAGGCCTAACTTGAGCACAGGAACATGGTCAAATTTGGCCACTACCTCTATCAAAACAGCATGGTGATGGGGGTGAAGGCACAACTTACGACTCACTGACTCTAGAAATGACTAATTGTTCATCATCCTGAATGAAGTCTCCCACAAGTCCAGACTGTACATTCATCTGACCAATTTAGTACTGATTTCAGCCTCTTGTTCTTTCTCTCCGCAAAATTCTAAGTGAGTCATGCTTGAATGTTTCCCATGAGAATGTTTTTTTTTTCCTGATTTCAAACGATGGTTAATTACAGCTAATGCTTGCTTATCTTTTAAAATTCACAGAGCTTTACACTGAGATATGCTCAGGGAATAAGTTACTTTACATTGACTCAAAGGCTTTTGAAAACATCTTTTGTCTGCACCCAATAACGGAATATGAAATAACAAACGAAGTAAGATGCACTAAGCCATTCTTTTCCCCTTCAGCTTCTACATGGCTCTTATGTATAAAATTTCTAATCTTGCTTCCATAACTGAAAGTTATTTTGAGGAACTAACATAGAACTGCTCTCATACATGGAAGGTAGTGCATACTCCTGGTTATTCGACTTTCTTAAAGATAAGTATGTTCATCTTCTTGCTTCCCAATTTATACTAAGATACTATAAAGACAATAGTGACAAAATTAAGGACAAACAGTAGTTAATGACCAAATGAAATACAACTATAAATTTGTCATAATTATTCAACATTGAGCATTGATCCACAGATCTACATTAATTGTAAGATGGGAAGTAACTAAAGAACAGACTCGTAACTGATCCGTCCCAGCTCAGGGTCAGGGATGGGAAAGAACATGGCTCATGCCTTCGTGAACTTTCCAGTTAGCAAACTTACTCATGCCTTTCCTCATCTGGAGAAAGCTCAGGAAGATTATTCCTGTGATACTATTATTAAATATAAATACTTAGCATTCTCTTTTTATGAGATAGTATGCATTAGGTCATTGAAATTCAGCTTAGAATTTTCTCCATAACTCCTCTAAATTATTAGCATAAAGCATCAATTGAAACAGTAAAGTCTTTTCCATTCAACTATACCCTTTGCTTTTAGGAGAATTCTGATTCTGATTCCACTCTCTGAGATTTTGTTTGAGTGTATTCAGGAACATTTGGAGAGTCAGATAGACAGTTCAAAGGCTGAGTCATCCTCCAGTGTGCCCTTTAGGATCAGTCCCTGTCACACCAGGTCTCCAGAGCACCAGGCATCATTGGGGTCAACCCAGAGCAGGAGGGGAGGGGGAGGAAGTCCAAACAAAACAACAGAAAAACCTCTTAACTCCTGTATGATAAGTATTGAAATATCATTTGACAGTGGAATCCTAACTCACACAAATACAAAATGAAAACACATAAAACATTTTATTTATTATTTAATGAGGGAATCAATAAGATATTAGAACTAATTCAGAGTAGATTTAAAGAATTATGTGTATGTAACCAAAAGGGACACTGAAATAAATTTATGTATAAATACAAAAACAGTCTATCCTTTGGACAATATAAATTACTCATTACTAGACACATTCCATCCTATTTCTATTTTTAAGAATCACTTGAATCTTTAGCAGTATTCTAGGATTTACAGAGTTGTAAAATGGTTTGAAGACAATAAAATGTGGAAATAATTAGGAAGGATGAACTAAACAGGTATGTTAAGTCCTCATGATTTCTTCCCACTATTATTTCTATGATCTTATTATGTTATAACATATCATGTCATATCATATCATGTTATGAAGCAACAGGGATTTGGCAGATCAATTAAGGTTATTAATCAGTTAGCTTTAAGACTAAACAGTTAGGGATTGGAGCTAGAACACTTTTCTTGCAAGTGACATACCAGGTTCTCTTCCCAGCATTCCTCACGGTCACCCGAGAACCACCAGGAGTGATTCCTGAGTGCAGAGCTGGAGTAAGCCCTGAACATTGCTGTGTATAGCCCAAAAGTAAAGAAAAAAAACAAAAAAAAAGTAAAAGGTTTATCCAGAAGGGGCTAACTTAATCATAGGAGCCCTTTGAGGAAAGTTTATTTTCTTCTGTTGGAAGCAGAAAGAGAGGTTAAAGATTAGAAAAACAATAAAATTTAATATGCCATTTCTGACCTGAAGGTGGATGGGGACATATGAAAAGAATCTGAGTTCATCTTCAAATTGCTAAAAGTGATCTCCAGCCAATAGCTAAAAAGTAAATGGAAACCTCAGTCATGAGACTGGAAGGAATCAAACTTTTCCAACAATATAAATGCTGATAAATTTTCCTAGAGATTTCAATCCAACTAACACAATAATTTTAGTCTGTTATATCCCAAACTGAGCAACCACACTTTGCTAGGTTACAAACCTTATAACTGTGAGGTGATATAAATGAATATTGCTAAACTTTATGTTATCTATATATTATATTTGACCTCTTGTCTTATATATTTGTTGTAAAAGCCCTATTTCATATCATAGATTTTCTTTTTATTTATACATTGATTTTTCTTCTATACAGAATTTTTAAATTTGATGCACAGCTTGAATTTTCTTTTTTTACTTTATTGCTACTAGGTTTTTTTTTTTTTTTTGCTTTTTTTGGGTCACACCTGGCAATGCTCAAGGGTTTCTCCTGGCTCTGCACTCAGGAATTAGTCCTGGTGGTGTTCAGGCAACCATATGGGATACCCGGGATCGAACCCAGGCCGGCACCGGCCGGCCGTGTCAAGGCAAACACCCTACCCACTGGGCTATTGCTCGGCCCCAGCTACTAGAGATGTTTTAAAAGATATTAATGAGGCTGATGCAGTAGTTATGCATTGGACAGGATGTAAAGAAAAATGAATCACACCACTGTGGGAAATGGTACAGTGGTTTCTCAAAAACTAAAAATATAACTATTATATAATCCAACAATCCCACAAGTCATATATCCTCCGATGCCCATTGCAGCACTGTTCACAATAGTCAAAGTTGAAAACAACCTAAGTGCCCAACAACTGATGATGGAGTAAAGATGTGACCCAATAGATTGCAGTTCAGTTATCCAAAAAAAATAAAATATCGCCATTTAAGAAAATCAGGAGGGACCTAGAAGGTATTATGCTTAGTGAAATAAACCAGAGAAAGATAAATATTGCATGATTCCATTCAAATGTAGAAGATAAAGGAACAAAGAAAACAAGATTAAAAAAAGGCCAGGGACAAAGATACACGAGAGAGAGAGAGAGAGAGAGAGAGAGAGAGAGAGAGAGAGAGAGAGAGAGAGAAATAACAGCTGGCAAAGTTCTTGCCTTGTACACAGCAGACCCGGTTTTGATTCCCAGCACTCCACATAGCCCACACTTCCCAGCACTGCCAGGAGTGATTCCGGGCACCCAAACCCAAACCAAAGCAAGCAACAACAAATAAAAATCAAAGTCACAAACCGTGATGACAAAATCGCAGTTGTCAGATGGGAAGAGTGTGCAGGGGGGTGGGACAGATGGAGGGTGCCTGCCCCATGATTGCATGACAACTCAACCATGGTTTGTGGGCCTGGTGTGGCGTATACATACCCAGACATAGAGCAAACACCTGAAAGTCACAGTGTGCTATAACTCACATCGTCACTCAACAACAACAACAAAAAAATTATTTGGGGGAAAGGCGTTATTTTAAGTTGCTCTGTGTTGTAGTATTGATTACACATCAATCAAAAACTATCCCATGCATGAGTCCTTTCTACCATAACATGAATGCATGCTTTTAACTACGGGAGGGGGGGTGAGGTGGGAGGGAGAAAGATAACTAGTCATTCCTTGCAGGCTTTATCCTGTAAAGTTGGCATTGTATTTTTTACCAGAAATCTTCAAAGATGTGGACGCACATGCTGGAGAGGTGAGGAGAAAGTGGAAGAACCTTTATTTGATTAGCTGTCCTGGAGGTAGAATCAGAAAGGGGTCGAAGCCAGAGTCCTGTCCTCTTTCTCTCTGGCCACGACTATCCTTTAATAAGCAAGCACTGCTTCAAGAGTAGCTGACTACCAGTTTTGCTAAACACTGCCCTGCTTTGTAAGTATTACTCGTTCTGAAAAGAAAAGCTCTTGAGAACAAACTGCCTGTATCTCCTCTCCTGGGGAGAAAGCCTCCTCCATCCTATCACCTGCAGGGAGGCCCGACTGAAAGCAGAATCATTTGTGTTGAGATCCTCAACCTCTGCCAGATCAGAGGGCTTTCATCCGGGAAGGGCTGGCCTTAGGGAGAAGGAAAGCAGAAAGAGGAAATGTCCGTGTTTGCGCTGGCATGTGTCATACGGATCTTTCTCCAGTCCTGGCAAGTTCTCTGCCCAGCAGTGGTTGTGTACTTGGGCCATGGGAATTAGCATAAGCCAAGTCAGCTTGCTGCATACACAGGAAGACTCGAGACCAGAAAGGAGGGTGAAAACTCGCAAGTATTGGGGCTGGAGTGATAGTGCAGTGGGGAGGGTGTTTGTCTTGCGTGGCTGACCTGGGTTCAATCCCCAGCATCACATATGGTCCCCCTGCACTACCAGGAGTAAATCCTGGGTGCAGATTAAGAGTAACACCTGAGCATCAATAGGTGTGACCCACGAAGCCAAAAAATATATTAGACTCATAAATATATGCATACATATTCTTATGTTTGTTTCTTTAAGTACCAGAGATCAAACTCAAATTCTCACACATTTTCAAGACAAATCAGCTACATTCCAGTTCTCCAGATCACTTGACATCATGTTATTCATCAATTTGCTCTAAAGTTATTTATATTGTTATAATTATGTTGCACTGTGTCATGGTTAAAAGATCACCTCTTTTATTTTCTAGACAAAACAGTTTTAAATAAAGGAAAAATTCATTTAATAACTGGTTAAACTTTTCCCTCTCTTTCCCACCCTAACTCCTCCCTTCCTTCTTTCTTTAAGGTCTGAAAACATTCATTTCCATTTTCCCCAGATTTTATAGAATTGTGTCTGAGATAGAAGCATGAAGAAACATTTGGTACGTCAACACAGCAGTTTCAGTCTTCCCAAGCAAAATAAACCCAGCAAATTGCTCTGCTTTTTAATGGCACATTTTAAACGCATACACTATGGTTGGTATATGGAAATATGCCCAGTAACATACACTATGTACACACAGATGCTCCGTATTCCATGCAGTAACTATGTTCAAGAAAAACTGTATATATAATTCTCATATTTATAAAACAAAAACATTCGGAAGTGCCTGGAGGCTCTTATTTCAAGGACCTTATATTGGAGTCATGGGGGCGGTATGGAGGGAGAATCTGGGGATTGACGCCAGCATCGAAAAAGCAACCTGAGCAACCCTAGGTCTCCTTCTGGAAGTCCCCGGGTGCTATTGGGTTTGTTACTCATGGCCTGCAGCACCAGGACCTCTGAACTCTGACCTCTGAACTGCCTATTTGGCCAAGTGCTACAGGCAGTGTGCCCAGGGTCTCCAAATACTGCTTGAGTCTCCACCAAGAAAACTTGCATCTATTTTATAACACACATAATAAATCTCAGACATCAATACTGTTCAAATACTGGACCTAATATATAATACAAATAGAAAAAGGTGAAATCAAATTTAAAACTTTGAGTTATTAAAAAAAATTCACTTATGTAACTAGACTGCCATTTTCCTAAACTTGTGAATTTTTTTTCTTTTGTTGCTGACTCAATCCTCCATTCCAGAATCTCCTTTATAGAGCTGGGGATCCTTAGGGAGTGCTGTTAGTTCTTGTTCGTGAGGTGGGGCCCAATGGTGAAGTACATGCTTGCTTGTAAAACACCTACATTTGATCCCTGCACAGAAAAACAAAACAAAACCCCAGATTTTATCAGTTGCAATGATGCAGAATAAATTAACTGTATTATTTTTTAAAAATATACAACATATTTGGGCAGGGAAATAAAAATTCCATTCTAAGTCTGAAATTTGCTTGTTCTGCCTAAAAAAAACCCTCAGGCCCATCTGTGGCTACCATTTTCCTAGTACTGCTATAACTAACAAATTACCACAAGTCTAGTATATAATAAATTGATAAAAACTCAAACATTTTATTTCATAATTCTTGAAGCAAGCTGGGTGGTATCTGGACGATCTGGAGCGCATGTTGCTCATGTGGGAACACTGGGTTCAAACCCGACACTGTGTTGTCCCCCCAGAACTGCCAGATATGATATCACCATGGAGAACAAAACAAACACAAAGACAGCCATGTGCACATGCATACACACACACAGAAACACAGAAACACACACAGAGACACACACACAGACACACACACACACACACACACACATACACACAGAGAGTTCTGGAGACCAAAAGTCAAATATTGTTTCAACTGGGCTAAAGAAAGAGTCAAGATTCCTTCTGAAGCCTAGGCAAGAAGCCCTGGAATCTTTTCCCTTGCCCCTTTCAAATGCCTGAGCTTTCCGCTTGCCTTGGTCCATGTCCTATTAGCAGGAGTCCCAGTTGGGCTCCCCTACATGCCCCCCTCTGCATTCTGATCCTCCTACCTTCCTCCTAGAATCACCTTTGCAGTCACTGCTTCTCTATAGAATAATTCCTGGCAGAATTTCCCAGCCTCATACTTACCTTCTAAGATTTTTAAACTCAATCACATGAGCATAGAGCCTAGTTTCCTTTGCATGGAAGGTGAACTATATTCATGGTTCCCGGAAGTGGAACTGCATATTCATATATTCATATAGAACTATAGTCATGGTTCCCGGAAATGGAACCGCATATTCATATGTTCATATAGAACTATAGTCATGGTTCCCGGAAGTGGAACCGCATATTCATATATTCATATAGAACTATAGTCATGGTTCCCGGAAATGGAACTGCATATTCATATGTTCATATAGAACTATAGTCATGGTTCCCGGAAGTGGAACTGCATATTCATATGTTCATATAGAACTATATTCATGGTTCCCGGAAGTGGAACTGCATATTCATATATTCATATAGAACTATAGTCATGGTTCCCGGAAGTGGAACTGCATATTCATATATTCATATAGAACTATAGTCATGGTTCCCCGGAAATGGAACTGCATATTCATATGTTCATATAGAACTATAGTCATGGTTCCCGGAAGTGGAACTGCATATTCATATGTTCATATAGAACTATATTCATGGTTCCCGGAAGTGGAACTGCATATTCATATATTTATATAGAACTATAGTCATGGTTCCCGGAAGTGGAACTGCATATTCATATATTCATATAGAACTATAGTCATGGTTCCAGGAAGTGGCTTCTGGCCGTTGTTGGTGAAGACGGGTGACTCTTCCTTCCAGCATAGTGTGTTGGAACTCATCTTAGAGTATGAATATCAAATTTATTATTCCATCTCTTCTGTTGAGTGTATCAGCCAAATGATTTCATTTTTACCTTGGCATTTAAATTAGCCTAGAAAATCATGTTGCTAACATTTAGTAAACACTTTCCATCTCCTGGTTCCTTCTGCTGAGTATTCCGCATGCATCTACATTCCTAATTGCTACAACAAGCTTGTGCTCTCATTTTTAGCTCACTGGGTACATGTAGAGATAATAACAGAATGTGAAATGATTGGCTCAAGATTCCAAATCCAGTTAATGAACAGGCCAGGGGAAGTCTAGAGCATAGCCTCCTAACCTTATTCTGATTGCTATCTCAAAATATTAGCAAGCAATTAACATGATACTCACATGCAAATTAAAAAGTATGATTGCATGAAACCACGCCAACAAAGATGTGGTCCCACAACTAAAGCACTGGCATCTTAAAAGAAAGATCCTGTCTGTAACAGGCTGCAATCAGTACAATCAAAGCTATTAAATTTAGGACTGGAGCATTAGTACTGAGGGTATGGTGTTTGTGGGGTTCAGATCCCCACATCTTATGTTCCCCAAGCACCGCCATGAGTAATTCCTAAGTGCAAAGTCAGGAGCAAGCCCTGAGCATAGCCAGGTTTGCTCCCCCTCAAAGAAAAAAAGTTATTAGGTCAGTTTTCTTCAGTTTACATAGAACATTAACACATGAAAAGTGAAGATTCTTGAAGTCACTTTTGTGCTTAGTCACAGGAGTCTGCTGGGGATAAGTTAACAGAACTTCAACACCTCGTATCTGTTAGTCTATACAGATGGTTCTTTCCCACCAACACAAATTCAACAAATTGAGTAAAGCAGGACCAGAATATTTCCCTTCTTTCAGATGTGCCTGAGGGTAGCAGCACCCAGAGAACACAGATTTAAAGGCTTACACATGTCACTGACAAAAATAATATGCTCCTTTGTTTTTATTTTATCGATATTATAACCAAATGTTTTACAGAATATATTTTTAATCTGGGGCCACACCCAGCAGTGTGGGTTATTCATGGTCCTGGAGGGGTGTTGGAGATCAAATGCAGGTCAGTCACATGCAAATCAAGTGTCCTATGCACTTTACTATCACTCCAGCCACACAAAATGCATTGTGTATCACATATTTATCTTGGTAGATTCTTTTATTTTGTTTATTGAACAAATATTTATTTTATGTTTTCATATTCCTACTGCTATGTTAGATATGGAAACATCAGTGAAATGAAATCTTCTTGTCTTCTAGGGATGCTTAGTTTAGCTAGGAGTACAGAAGAATAATTAGGAGAACTACATTTTTATTGAATCACTGTGAGACAGACCATTACAAAGCTGTTCATGATTGGGTTTCAGTCATACAGTGTTCCAGCACCATCCCTCCACCAGTGCCCATTTCCCAGAACCAATGTCCCCAGTTTTCCTACCCCACAAACTGTCTCTGTGGCAGGCACTTTCCTCTTCTCACTCCTTTTCTCTCTCTCCTTTTGCACATTATATCCCTTTACCTACTTTTAATACTCAGTTCCAGTCTAGGGTTACTATTTCCAACTATTATTGTCAAACTTGTCACTTCTCTATCTTACTTTCCCTCTGCCTCCCACACACTTGTGGTAGATTCCAACCATTGACCTGGCCTTGTATATTAGGCTTATACTATTGTTTTTATATCCCACAAATAAATGCAGTCATTCTGTACCTGTCCTTCTCTTTCTGACTCGGTCACTAAGCATGATACTTTTCATGATACATCCATTTATAGGCAAATTTCATGATTTCATTTTTCTGAACAGCTGCATAGTACTCCATTTTGTAAGTATACCACAGTTTCTTTATCCAGTTGTCTTCTCTTAGACACTGGCTATTTCCAGATTTCGGCTATTGTGCATATTGCTGCAATGAACATAGAATTGCAGATGGTGTTTCTGCTGTGTGTTTTTTGAGTCCCTTGAGTATATTCTCAAACTGGTATCCCTTGGTAGATTCTTTTTAGGTCCATTATATTCTAAAAATAGGACCACAACTGTCCTATTTACTTCTTTGCTAGAGGAACTTGTATATGGTACATAGTATGCAGTCAATTATTTGTGTGTGTGTGTGTGTGTGTGTGTGTGTGTCTGTAACATGTGTTTGAACTATACTCCGTGGCTTATTCTTGGCTCTGTGCTTAAAGAGAGCTCAGGGGATCATATGCATTGCTGATATTTGAACAAGGGCTAACCATATGCAAAAACAAGTGCTTTAACTCCTGTATGTCTCCAGCTCCATAGACACTCAATATTTACTGATAAATGGAAAAAGAGGAAGGAAAGAATGGATGAAAAGAGAGAGAAAAAGCTGCAGTCACGAATTGGGCCTGGAGGATACCCAATGCATACAAAACCAAAAATGAGGCCAAAGAGTCAGGCTGCCTCCTGCAACTAGGGCTGGTCACACAGCAGGCAGTCTCCAGAGGGCCAACGGCTACTGTCTTATTCCCTTGTAGGAGCCTAGCCTATCCTGTTCCTATTTTCCAGCCTCCAAGAAAGCAGTTTTTTAAAGTTTATATCTGAAATACCACCTTGGGGTTAAGAACACTGTGGAATTAGAGGGAGGTATGAGAACAGTATCATATCTGCATTAAAAATGTCCTAAACAGGGACAGAGTTTTCCACAGTTGCTTGGATAATCCTCAGCATTTCATGGCCCAAGCAGCGCCCTTGAATCTCTATGGGCCACAAATCCCTGGGAGGGTCTCTATGGACTCCTGAACACCACATACAAAGCACCACCCAGGGCCTAAATCTCAAAAATCCATCAGGATCATTGTCCATGTAATTTGAGAGTAAGGAATGTATCTGATACTGAAATTCAGCACTTAATAAATATTTAACAAATAAACCATGATGAAAATAGACATAGATCTGTGGGTAGTGGGCCAGAGAATAAGTTCACAGAACCTCTAAGGGTTTGGCCTGCATGGCCAGGCCATCACGGTAACATCAGAAAGGAATTGCTGCTAGAAACAGAAGCCTTGAAAGGCAAGGGATGTTATCCAGGCTAAGAGAAAGTGTGTTCGCAAATCAAGTCAGATGTGCAAGGAGGGAAAGCAAGCAAGAACTCAGTGTTCTGAAAACCGTATGATTTGGAGCAAGAGGAGGATATGGCTGAGATGGTGACAGGGGATGCCAGCAACTTGAGTCTTCTCCTAAAATCTTTGAGGAAAATTTAAGGATATTAGGCAACCAACATGATTGGAGTAGGTCACTTCCTTCACAGTCTATTGAATTATAGTCAATAAAAGTCAGGATGAGAAGGGGACTTTCAGGATAAAAAATTCTTCTAGATTAAGAAGTAATTGCACCAATCTTAGCAGAAAAGCATGAGCAACTGAGTTAGAGCATTTTCAGTGAGGGTTTAGAGGAAGGTAGGATGATGGTGATGTTGAAGATTAAGACCAATCCCTAATGCTTCAGATTTCAGACTATTGTTTGTTTGGATAACTCACCAGTAAGGGGAATCGCGGAGCACAGTACGGATATATTGACCTTCACACTCTTCTGGAAAATAATGAGAAGTAGCTTTATTACCTACTGGCTTTGGGCCAGACACTACTGTCAATGTTGAACACTTAAATATGAACTAAAATGGGTAAAAAGATAAATACATTAAGGAAGGCAAAATATAACATTAATGCATAGTGAGTAATCATTTGAGGGGTTGGAGTGATAGCACAGTGTGGATGGCATTTGCCTTGTATGTGGCCACCCGGGTTAGATTCCTGGCATCCTGTATGGTCCCCCCAAGCACTGCCAGGAGTAATCCCTGAGCAAAGAGCCAGGAGAAACCCCTGAGCATCAATGGGTGGGACCCAAAGAACAAAAAAAAATACTGTAAAATAAAATAATAATTTGAGAACTTAAGGTGAGACAAGTGTTAATTCTCTAGAGAAAGCATCAAGTACATTACTACATAACTAGTAATTGCTCACTGTTTATCATCATTAATGAATACATGGCTTCAGTTCTAAGATGACTTTCTTGTCTTAGCTACTGCTGTGACATTTATCTGGATACAAACTAAACTCATTTTGGAGAAGTAATTAATAAAAGCTTTTTTATTAAACAGATGACAACACTGGACTTAACACACATATTTACCATTCATATGTCAGATTTTATAATGGATATCACTACTGTATTTGTTCACATAAAACAGTATTTATTACCTTCCTATTAATGTCAAGTAATAGTCCATATGGTTAATAAAGAATAATGGACAAGGTAAGCAAATATATAGCTATTATAAGGAGCATGAATTATCAGGAGTATAAAGCAAAATTGAGGTTACTCAACTTAAAAAGCTTACTCCAACTTTGTGTCCCCTTTCATTCTCATCAAAAGTGAGGAAGGAACCCAGGTGTAAGGAGATAAAAACACACTGGCTGAAGCCTTTATATTTGGACTTTGTGAGAACCCCTTTCTGAGAGTAACTATGCTGTTACCCTCCTTTAGCTTTGATTGGATGGAAACATAATATTACATCATATACCCTTGTGTAAGGGCCCCCGGAATTTTAAGTGCATCATCGTAGTCAGCACAAGCTATGTAATTGAGTGCCGCCCTCCCTACCGCTGGTCACCATTTTTCTCATTACTATAACAAAAGTTCCACCCCTGGTGATGTTTCTTCACCAGTTTCTGAACATGCTAGGAACTTGTTTGTTCATTGTATGTCCGTCGGCCGTATATGTTGACTTTGCCTCCTCATAAATGTGCATTATTTTTCCTAAAACTTCTAAATGTTGACAGACTATTATGTCAGTTTCTCTCTATTAGGTACAAATTCCACCTGGCAATACCAAAGCTTATTTGAAATCCTGTGCCTACAGACTAGCTTCCAATGTAAACGTTTTGCTCCTGGCAATCAAGTTCATCTTTTCTATCCAGCTGTTTCTGTGCTTTCTGTATGATAAAGGATACAGAATCTTTAATAGGGAGGCACAAGGAGGTCCCTTGGTGGAAGACAGGGAACAAAGAGCTGAATTGATTAAACGGCTGATGCTTGAGGAATAGATTAAAGAGCTGATGATCTAGCAACAGATTAAAGCGCTGAAGGTCTAGGGAAAGTGAATTTCCAACTAAGGACCTTGAGATATGCAGAAGCTGCCAAGTTTGAAACACAGCTGGGGCAGGGGGCTGGGGTGCTGGGGCGGGGCCACAGTATGGTGGGAATAACTGAGAGAGCAGATGAGTGAAGGAGGTTGGTCACTGTGTTGTTCAGGTGCAGAATGAAGCCCCCTGTTGACCACTTTAGAGTCTGTGGCAGAGTGACGTGCCACATTTCAGTGACAGTACCAGTGGAGTTGGAGGAATAAATGTTCAGACCCTGGAGATAAATAAAATGACCCATAAAGGGTCCCATCCATAGACCAATAATGCTGAAGCATTCGTTTTTTATAGTCCCTCTTATATATATATATATATTATATTATATATATATAATATATATATATATATAATATTACCGACTGGATCCCACGGGATGTCAAAAGATCAAGTGGCCGCCCACCTACAAGATGGTCAGACTTCCTTGTTAAGACCCTGAAGGAACGGTTTGAGGCTCTTCATATTCCTGAATCAACCAGATGCAATTGGGCTACATTGGCACGTGATAGGGTCCAATGGAAATGTTACTGGAGCCCGCTCGAGCAAATTGATGAGTAACTGGATTCAAGTGATCAAGTGAAGTGATCAAAATTTTAAAAAATTTTACAGGAAGAGAACTTGGCTGCTACAGATTCCTTCTACAGGTACTTAATAATCCAGACTCTTACCACAATGCTCATTACAAAAAAGGTTTGCTAAATTAATAAAAAAATTTCTCTAATGCTTCTATTCACAGGAATGGACACTCTCTCACCATCATATTTGCCGGCTTTATATTCATGAAGCGCTTGAATCATTAGCATTTATCACCCTAGATGGGTTATATATACAGCTGTCATATACTGATCGATCAAATTTGTGTGTGTGTGTGTGCGTGTGGTGGCCACCATTTTGTTTGTGAATAATGTTGTGTCTATGTTATGTCTAAACTACTGTCTTCTCAATTGGATTCATCAGCTCCTTCACTGACCTATTGACTCATCAATTTTGGTTTCATCAATTCTCATACTTATCTCACTGCTCTACCTGCGTTGGAGCTTCTTTATGTTCTTCTCTCCATTCCAGACTTGGATTCCTGCCAAACCCCTCATGATCTCTACTTGTGACTAATTATGAAAAGTGTAACTGAATGCAGCAGTTAGTGTACCTAGGTCGAGAAGTCAACATGATGAACGACCTAAAACCTGAGCTGCGCAGGAGGAAGAGAGCGGCATGGAATGCCTTCAAAGGCATCGAAGAAATAGCTAAAAGGACAAAGAACCCTCCGGCTCCGGGCAAATCTCTTCGACTCCACCGTTCTCCCTGCATTAACATACGCCTCAGAGACCTGGGCCCTACGAAAGCAGGATGAGAATGCTATTCGGGTCTCCCAGAGAGGAATCGAAAGAGCTATGCTTGGAATATCACGTCTCACTCAAGTGAGTGAAGGAATCCAGAGTTCTGACCTCCATCTCTATTCCAGAATCAGGGACGCTGTCTCGTTTGCCAAGGCATCGAAAATCAGATGGGCTGGACACGTTATGCGATTTGGAGACAACCGCTGGACTAGAGCCGTTACCGACTGGATCCCACGGGATGTCAAAGATCACGTGGCCGCCCACCTACAAGATGGTCAGACTTCCTTGTTAAGACCCTGAAGGAACAGTTTGAGGCTCTTCATATTCCTGAATCAACCAGATGCCATTGGGCTACATTGGCACGTGATAGGGTCCAATGGAAATGTTACTGGTGCCCGCTCGAGCAAATCGATGAATAACGGGATTCAAGTGATCAAGTGATATATATATATATATATATATATATTTACATATATATATAATATATATATTATACCACCATGAGATAAACAATTACAAAAATGCTCATGTTTGGGTTTCAGCCATACAGTGTTCCAGCACCCATCCCCCACCAGTGCCCATTTCCCACCACCAAATGTCCCCGATTCCCTCCCCTTCCCCTATCCTGCCTCCATGGTAGGCTCTCTCTCTCTCTCTCTCTGTCTGTCTGTCCTCTCTCTCTCTTTTCCTTCTCTTAAACATTGCAGATTGTACATATACTTAGAGGTCATCATGTGTATATTTTTGTCTGTATTTAATGCTAAGTTCTATGTGGTAATAGCATCTTTCGACAAATGCTGAAGCATTCTTGAAGGTAGAAAACAAATTATTGTTGCTAAAGAAAAAGAAAAAGCATATGAGATCTGGACAGAAAAAGCAGAAAATCAGTTCAAACATTTGTAGCAAGAGCAAAGGAACCAACAGAGGCAAAGAGAAGAGCAGGGACATGACTTTGAGGTATTTGTGACCACCCCAGGGAACTGCTGCCCCTCACCCTCCTAATCCTTCTAATCAGTGGAACTCTCACGGGCTTGGGCTTCCCAGGGCTTGGGTTAAGATTCCAAAACACCTCTCTGAATTGAGTGGATTTTGCTTAATAGTGGGATTTAGCTTGGAGTGTGTCTGGATCTGAGAAGCTGCCATGAGTGATACAGGGACAAGGAAGAAAAGAACAGAGAAATTGAGGAGAAACAATTCCCTAAATATTTATGATCAGCATAAATGCCTTCTTTATGAAGCCACCAAGTGTTAGGAGCCAATTGCCTTTGCCCTGTTCATACATATCTCAAGCTGTCTTGATGATTGAAACTGATCACCTACTTAAAGATACACCATTTAAAGAGACACTCTCCTGTCTGAAAGGGCACAGGCACCTCTGAGTTAGAGACTGAGAAGTAGCTCCTCCACAAAGTTAGAGCCCCTTGATTCCCTTTGTACCATGTCCATTCATAGCATAACACCTGAACCCAAGAGCAAGACAGAGACTTTCTGGGAAGCAGCTGGCTACTTTTCACAAAGCTGGCTTTATAGAGCAGCCTAACGGATACTGACTCTCTTCCAGGACTTGCTAGAGTCTCCACCGTATCCTGAGCACAGTCTACAGCACTGAACCTGCTGGGGATAAAGGACCAAGTTGTGAACCTTCCATCCTGCAGGTGGCGGGGATATAGTCCTCTATGCATCACCAAGAACTGGCTGCTTTCCAGGCCACCTGGCAGAAGGCAGGACACCAACTATTCCGCAAGAGGCCCTCGAACTCTCAGGGCCCCATGGATAGCCCTTGTACAGGTCTGTGTCTTTGTGTTAAGGTCTCTATCACCATCACTACGTAGAGGGACATTTTACCATGTATTGAAATCGTTGTTTCCATTCTTTTTTCTTACTCATTTATGTTTGGAGCTGAGGATTTCCATGCGGTATTCAGCACCCCATCAGCAATTCTCAGTGGACCAGGTTGTGTGGTTAATTCAAAGGGCCAAGGATTCAATGCTGCCCAGTCCCTGCAGTGCTGGTGGCCTGAAACACACCTACCAGTGCCCAGGGTCCTGTGGGCTGCAGCTGGAGATACTGAAGAACCAGTTTGAAGCAAACCAGTGCAGAATGAACCTGCAGGGGATGCTGAGGATCCAGTGAGGAATGGACCTGCACGGGGATGCTGAGGATCCAGTGCAGAGTGAACGTGCATGGAGCTGCTGAGGATCCAGTGAGGAATGGACCTGCACGGGGATGCTGAGGATCCAGTGAGGAATGGACCTGCACGGCGATGCTGAGGATCCAGTGAGGAATGAACCTGCAAGGAGATGCTGAGGATCCAGTGCGAAATGAACCTGCATGGAGATGCTGAGGATCCAGTGAGGAATAAACCTGCATGGGAGATGCTGAGGATCCAGTGAGGATGATACCTGCCTGGGGATGCTGAGGGATCCAGTGCAGAGTGAACCTGCATGGAGCTGCTGAGGATCCAAGTGAGGAATGGACCTGCACGGGGATGCTGAGGATCCAGTGAGGAATGGACCTGCACGGGATGCTGAGGATCCAGTGAGGAATGGACCTGCACGGGATGCTGAGGAACCAGTGAGGAATGTACCTGCATGGGGATGCTGAGGGACCAGTGCGGAATGAACCTTGCATGGAGCTGCTGAGGATCCAGTGAGAATGGACCTGCACGGGGATGCTGAGGATCCAGTGAGGAATGAACCTGCAAGGAGATGCTGAGGATCCAGTGAGAAATGAACCTGCATGGAGCTGCTGAGGATCCAGTGAGGAATGGACCTGCACGGGGATGCTGAGGATCCAGTGAGGAATGGACCTGCACGGGAAGCTGAGGATCCAGTGAGGAATAAACCTGCATGGAGATGCTGAGGATCCAGTGAGGTATGGACCTGCACGGGATGCTGAGGATCCAGTGAGGAATGGACCTGCATGGGGATGCTGATGATCCAGTGAGGAATGGACCTGCACGGGGATGCTGAGGAGCCAATGTGAGATGAACCTGCATGGCGGCCAGCATGCACCTTCACCACTGCCCTATCTCCTGGCCCTCACTGCTTTTTTTGTCAAAGCCAAATGTATATAAGTGTATATAAATTTGTTATTTATTCCTTTACTAACTTATTTAAAATTCATTTTATCAAATCTCTTTTGTTCATTGCTATTGAGAGAAATCTGTGTTAGTCCACTTGACCAACTACTGAAACCTCGGTTTTCCAGTAAATGCATCTTCACTAGCAAAGTCAAATTGGCGTCACATTGCTTTTAGAGCTAAGTTCAAAGGTTTGCAATTTCTTTTCCGTATGTATTCCGGAGACCGTTCTGATGAGAGAGGGAGAAAACATGCTTTATAATTCTCCAGTGTGGGTATTTCGCTTTTGGGGTGCAGATTGGGACTCAGTTCCCAAGGGCAAGGTTGACATATGTGTATGAAGTTTGGGTAGGGAACTGGCTTTGACAGGGAAGGTATTGTCTCAGGTAAGAGTGCTAGTGCGAAGCTACAAAACAAATGGAAACAGGCAAAGGAAAGGCAACAGTTGAAGTAGGAAGCTTCCTTCAGTGGGAATGCTGGAAAGGTGTGGAATTTGCTAGTTTTCACCCTGGGTTGACCTTTACATTCTCATTTCTCAATGCCCCATTTCTTCTGGATTAATTCTGTTTCATAACAAATTTCTCAAAGCCCAGAGCTTTATTTGGAGTTTCTGAGTCTTGTTATTGTTGTTGTTATTACTATATTTTTTTATCTTCTAGTGAAATAGATTAAGATTCTTTCATTGTGATAGTGGAGCTTCTAGAAGTCCATCTTTTGCTTCAACACTTTATGATTTAGATGCTTGAAGGAGCACACACAAACACACAAAACCAGTCTTCTGAAAGCATGTAAGTCACCTGAAAAATATGGTGAATTTTAAAATTCAAACACAGGTGTTTGCCTTTGGGGTGTCTGAAAATTGTTGATGGGGTCAAGTTTGAATTTTAATGTCCCATGTGACATGTAAGAGACAAAACAAGGGCACCCCCAATGTCTGAATGCAGAACAGAGACTCCATTGTGCAACATAAGGTCCTCTGTGCAAAGAGTCCCTTCAGCAGGTTAAATAAAAACATTCTTGCTGAAAAAAAAGTTGTTTCTGACTCAGCCTTCCCCTGGATGATGTTGGCTGAGCAGGGTCAGGGGTGGAGGTGATACCTAACCATAAAACAGCCAGGTGGTGGGGAGGGTAATTTGCCATAAAGCAGCCAGCATTAGGTTTTGGGAAAAAATACCTGAAGGTCTTCATCACACTATGCTGAATATTTGAAGCTGTTCTGATAGTGCCCTGAACCCCTCTTGAAAAAAAAGGTAAATCAACTAACCTCAACATCATACCTCAAAACATTCATGATAAAAATTCTAGAAACAAAAGTGTTAACAACAACAACAACAACAACAACAACAACAACAACAGAATCACAAAAAGTCAAATAACCAAGCTATCTGAAGAAAGTCTGTTGAAATAAAAAAAAATTTAGAATCAAAGACATATATATCATAGAATTCTCATATAGGAGCATAACTATATTTTTTAAAACGCTTTTGAAACAAAACTAATGTCTTTCCCTTTAACTTGGGGCTATTTCTGGCAGTGTTTGGAGGTTAGGCACACTCTGGGCAGTGGATTGTGGGGAACACACAGTGCAGAGGAACAAAGCCAAGAACACAAAGACACAGACATGGGCTCTGCACTCGTGAACGTTCCCAGCCTCAGTTTAAAAACTGATTATTTTTAAACACTTCAGATGAACATTTTTAAAGAGAAATGTTAACTTTTATAACTAATAAGTTAAAAAATATTAAAAGAGGGGCCAGAGCTATAGTCCAGCGGGTGGGGCGTTTGCCTTGCACGCAGCCGCCCATGCCAGCCTGGGTTCAATCCCGGCATCCCATATGATCCCCTGAGCACCGCCAGGAGTAATTTCTGAGTGCAGAGCCAGAAGTAAGCCCTGAGCATCGCGGGTGTGACCCCCCCAAAAAAAAGCAAAATAAATAAATAAATAAATAAATAAATAAATAAATAAAATGTGGGATACATTAAACATCAACTAATTATGATTATCCTCCTATCATCAAAATGAACATACTTAAAACAAAGTTTCAAACTATACGAGGCCAAAACTATTAGAATAGCAAGAGGAATAAATAAATTATCACCATTTTCAACTTTAGAGACTCAGAAATGGACAACTTTAGCAAACAAAATTGAAGTAAGGACATAGTTGAATTTAATAATATCATCAATCAACTGGATATTTTATCCAACGACTTTATCAATAATAGTAGAATACTGTAACACGTACTTGTATCACTTATATCACTTGTATCAATCTTCCCCATTGTTCATTGATTTGCTCCAGTGGCACACCAGTGAAGTCTCCATATATACATCACACATTGAAAAAGTGGGAATAATCCGTGTTGGCAGGGACTATTGAGTATGAACAGGGGTTATTTATTGCCCAATAGACAGCTATTATTTATTGCCTCACTTAGCACAATAAAAATGCTATGGAATCAACCAAGGTGTCTGATGACAGATGAGTGGATTAAGAAGATATATCACACACGCACGCACACACACACTCACACACACAATGGAATACTTCACAGCTGCAAGGAAAGATAAAACGCATAAGGGTATCATTTGTCCAGTAGAAGGACAAACACAGGACAATATCTTTTGTTTTGTTTTGAGGACCATATCCTGTACTGCTCGGGGTTTACTCTTGGTTCTATACTCAGTCATTACTCCAGGTGGTGCTCAGGGACCATATGGAATGCTGGTAGTGGAACTAGTGCTGGAACATCATATGCCTGAAACTCAGGAAACTTTTTATACCATCGTACCTTAGTAAAATAATTTTTTCAAATGAAAATGAAAAAAATAAAATAGAATGGAAGTCATAATCATCAAAAGATGGCTGCCTTGCATGGGTCCGACCCTGATTTGATCTGCAGCACTGCATATGGCTGCCTGAGTTGAATTCTGTCACGAGTGACTCCTTTGCAGAGAGCCAGGAGGAATATCTGATCACAGTCAGGTGCTGCTCTCCCACTCATGCCCAAAAAAGGAAATAGTAGACATGGTTGGAAATATCCCCAAACCTAGCAACTGCCCAAATGGACATTGGCAGACCACTTCAGGATAAGTAAATCACCTTAAATTCATGCAATTGTATCATAGAGTTTTGGAAAATTAATGAACTAGGGGTATTGGCATAAACAAAATTTGAAAAATTATATTTGGGGGGTGAAATTCAGAGGTATACATAACATATGATTTATGATAAAGATACAGATGTAAAAATCAAACAAAAAATCCAAACAAAAGAACACGTTTTTAGGATGGAAATATGCAGAGGACCAGAGAAAGATGAATCCACTGCTTTAGAAGGAGTGTCTCTAGCAAGCAGCGGGCAGGAACGGAAGGAGATGAGCTCTAGTTCATTTTCTAAATTTTTCAAGCAGGTAGCTGATAAATCCCTATTTGTCCAACTGTTCTCTTAATAACTTCAAAATGTAGGACATATGTGGTATTGTCCCTTTGTGTGAATTTCATAACAAAACACATTTAAGCACCCAAATGGCATGCTTGCCTAATCAGGAATCCCTAAGAAATTATATTTGATTTTCTCTTAGGACATTGTCCAAAGCAAGATACTGCCCCTGGATATTCTTTAACACCAAACCAACTACCTGATCAACCTGAATATTCCCACACCATTGACAAGTGGTAGTTAGGTCCCCTTCTTGGTCTCTCCACTGCTGACCCTTGCTTTGAATAATGCAGTAGCCCATTGACATTCCATGCTAACATCTAACAGTGCAGGAAATTTTATGGCATGATTTCTCCCTCATTCCCCTATCAACCCTACCAGTCTGAATCCCCACAGAAATCCCCAAACCCACTCCTTTAAAAAATGGATTCTGTTGGCCACTGATTTAGAACAATAAAGATGTCTCAGGAGTACAACTTTTACCTTGCCATGTGCATGCAGCCCCACAATAGAGTCACAAGATTCCAAGATCATCTAAGTGAATCCCTGCAGCCCCTTCCCTGGTCCCTCTCCACTCTCACGTGATAACCATCAGATTTTCTCAGTCTGCTCTTTTGGTTGAGTTGTTAGTTCAACTTTGGCTTTGCTCCAGAACCTACTCTTAAGCCAGAAGTAGCAGCTTCTAAGGATCTCCAGTGTTCTAACTAATCTGATATGATTTCTCTGAAATCAGCTGATGATGGCCAACCATGATTATGTACCCTAGAAAAGAGCTACACCTTTTGGAATCAGAGAATAGTAAATTATCTTCTAATAACTCCAAATACATTTTTTGAAATGCCAACGACTTTAAATAGCCCTGCAAACAAAGCAGAGAAATAAGGAAATCATGACCAAACATCCACCAACGGGAAATACTATGGAGAAAACAGCTGAGAAACGAGAACCCTCCTAGTCTTCCCTAATGGGCAGCTGCTCCAGTTTGGAAAGAAGCAATCCACAATCACCCAGACAGCTGAGTCTCCTTGGCTTTGAAAACAGACTCTGCTAAGGACTTCTAGAAAAAAGAGGCTGCTATTTCAAGTAGGAAGAGGGAAACCTAAAGAGGAATCATTTAGATGGGAAAACCAGGAACCGTTTCCATGATTCTTGAAAACAGATGCAGATTCTATTAGCAACTGAATGGAAAGTTTTATTTCCCCTAATATGCATCCCAGCAAAACTGACCGGCAGTAGGCAAATCGCTGACACAGACACACTCTTGTCTCTCTGAGCAGAACAAAAGAAATATAAGGAGGATCTTTTCTATCCAATATTCCCTCCAAGTCCGGTAGCTACTGGGCACTGGTCCTTTCAGGCAAGTCCAGATTTTTTGGCCCTCTAGCTCCTCTTCCCAAGGATGAGCCTTCCCGAGGCAGGTGCAGACGAATTAGACCGGATCTATGGGAGATAAAGGGGAACAGCATTTTGAAATGGGTCAGAAGAAATCACTGCAAATGAGCAAAGCCTGCTGGGAATAAAGTCAAACTAGCCTCAGACTAAAATTGATTAATGTGTGCCCTATAGAAAATTTGTGGATACCACAAAACAGTTTTTTATATTGTAAATAGCTACAGCCCCAAGAAAGGTGGGCACGGAATAGTTTCCATCCTCCTCCCTTAAATGCTGAATATTCTAGTCAGTTAGCCACTTCTCCGCAAATATTTTGCTATGAAGAGCTTTTGGCCTATGAATCTATGTACATACTTGTATCTGGAGGGTGGGAAGCTGCTAGTCTATGGTGCTGAATGCTTTTTTCCTCCTCTTTAGCATCTTAAAAATATTGGGTAAGGGGACCGGAGCAATAGTCAGCGGGGAAGGCATTTCCCCTTGCACACAGTGATCCTCGTTAGATCCCCGGCACCTCATAAGGTTCCCCCGAGCACCACTAAGAGTAATTCCTGAGTGTAGAGCCTGGAGTAACCCCTAAAAAGCATGGCCAGGTGTGAACCAAAACAAAAAACAATATTTTGATTAAAATACTGTTTAAAAATCTCATTCACTATGAACGTATGTACATCCTAAGATACGTAGCAAACTATTACAGTTAAACTATGCCATATCACCTTCAGCTCCCATTTTCTTGCTTTCTTGTTTCTTCCTCTTTGTATACTTCATCTAGCTAAGGTCCAATACCTGCATGGCTTGAAGAATCAGCTGTAGGCTCTCCATGCATGGCCAGACGTGGCCTCCCAGCAATGTTCTGAGTCTTCATGGGAGAAAAGCAAAGATCCAAGGGTTAACTTGTTGAGCTGCTCATGGTGGCAATGTCCACACACAGCTTCTCTAGTGCGCCTGGACCCCAGCTGAGAATGTGCAAATGCAGAACAAGACTCAAACTTCAAAGACCTTTTTCTCTGGTTGACAGGATTCAGTAACTATTTGGATCTGAAATCAGGAGGCCGGAGTAATCATGGTAATTGGAGGCTTCTGACATAGTTATGTTATAGTGGAAGTGGAGGAAGGAGGGTACCGGGTTAATGTGATTGTCATTTTATTATTTCATTTTAATACCTGGGGCAGGGTGGAGGGAGGTGGGTCACACTCAGTGGTGCTCAGGGTCACTGGTCACGAAGCCTCATATGCGGCACCAGAGCTAGAGCTGGGATTCCAGAGCTGCAAGGTAAGCACCTTAACCCTGTGCTCTTTCTCTGACCCATAGTGGGTCATTTTGAATCTAGACTTTATGAGGTGCAGCTAAACATAACATAAATGGTGGGGGGTTGAGGTAAAGAACACGGAGAGACTCTCAGGTAGCTTAGACTTCGACAACTATCGTCACATCTGAACCAACAGGGTGCTCTCTTGACCACTCACCTGTGACCAAGCAAGTGGCAGAAAAGCAGCAGTTCTCACCCATGTGTATGTGACTGGAGAATCAAGGACATTCAAACGGACACAGAATAGCCAGTCCCAGCAAGGGAAGCAGACCACGGAGCATCAGCAGCAACCAGCACTCTCTCAGGAGTCAGTGTCATGGAAATAGTCACATCAATAAACTAAGAGCAGATACAAGCTCCTAAAGTCAGTTTGTGACTGGAAGGAGCATGAGCGCAGGCTGAGATCTCGGTGTCTGTGGGACATCCAGGTGATGTCTATGAACATAACACTGAAATCTAATAAAAATGATTAGAAAAAGAACTGGAAACAAGTAAAATTTTAAAGAGTTCAGCAAAATTGAGCTGTGTTTATGAAAGAAAAAGCATGACTAAATAGGTAAGAAAAACCAAGACAGTATAAAGGTTAAGGAGATTGTTTGGGAGGTGCCAAACCATTCCTACAAATAAAAACTAAGCATAATGGAAACATGAAGAAGGAAGGATGAAAAGGCAAAAACATTTTGGCATATAAAAATCTTTAGGCTCTGGAGATAATGCAGCTTTGTATATACATATATACACTCCCACATATATAGTAATGGGGTATTTAATTATAAAAGAATAATTGTTTTCTAAATTGAAAACCCAACAAAATTAACATTATAATAAATACAAAACCTTTAAAACTATGCTCGCTTACTTTATGTGTTGCTCCAAAAATAAAAATTCAGTAGCTCAAATATGCAAACGCTGATATGAAAAGCAAGTGCTAAATATTGAGCCCAGGCTGAAATGAAGTAGATTTTGTTGTTTGATTTGGGGGGGGGGTGAGAGCACAGCAAATAGAGTGCTCTCATCTTTCTGGAGTCTACCAATTCAGTACCCGCTTCCTTAAATTTGGTTCTCATCTTAAGAAAGGTAAGTGACTTTTAATGGCTTAGCTACTTTCTTAGATATGGAGTTATGCATATTTAACATGGTCCTCTGAGCCCTACTAGGAGTTCATCCCTAGACTCAGGGCCAGGAGTAAGACCTGAGCACAGACCCAGGAAACAAAAAAATATATACATAAACTTTTTTAAAAATAAGGCTTTGTTTGATCACAAGGAATTTCCCATGTCTTGGGTTTGCTTTGCATTGAGAAGTTACTACCAAGTAATTTCATTTACTACAGACATTTTGAGGAGTGGAGTGCCTGAACGTAGAAATAATATAGATTGAAGTGATAGAAATTCAAAAGAATTGCAGGGGGCAGAAAGATGGTATCAAGATGGTACTTGCCTTGAAGGCAGTGACCTGGATTCAATTCTCAGCATGAAGTAGGACCTCAGGAGTTATGCCTGAGGGTAGACCAGGAATAACCCCAAGTATTAGCATCCCCAAAACAAAAGAAAATCAAGAGTTGCTATTAATTTCTTTCTGTTTTTGGTCTTAAGTGACTATCATATCAGTTCTATAGGTTGATATTTAACTGTTTTTAGCGAGAAATTTTTCATGAAAGGTTACATGAGATTTTTACATAAGAGCAACAGAACATTATAAATGAAAGAATAAAATCTGACCTAATTTCAACTCTTGCTAAAGTTTCAATATAACAAGAAATACATATGGTTTTAAAATTGAATACAAATGTTTAAAACTTCTTGACTTATGTCTCTATATTCCATATGGGCTAATCTCTTTTAATTGTCCCCAGCTAGACATCAATTTTTAATGGAATTTAAAGTAAAGAAGAATGGGAAAATCTTAACCTTGCTAGGTAATAATCTGCTTGTAGATTGCTTGCTGACGCCGCCGAAGGAGAAATGCTCACATTAAGGCTTCATGCTATTACACCCCCTCGAGCTTATCCCACATACTTGAGCCCAAATTGCTCATATTACTCCACAGAAATGTCACCAAATGTCTGTGCAAACTAATTTCTATGAATTGGCATGAAAGGCTTTTAAAACTCAGCCAGAAAACGCTCTTGCTATCAAACCCTCACTAGATTACTTTCAGAACTCATTGACAGAAAGCTCACTCCAGGCTTTTGAATAATTAATTGTCAACTAAACTAGGGCTGTTTTCCCTAGTTTAGTTCCGATCTTAAGAAAGGTAAGTGACTTTTAATGGCTTAGTTGCTTTCTCTTGGATATGGAGTAATGTATATTTAAGGTAGATCATTGATGGCTACTATATTTGCGTAAGAGATTCAAGGAAACAATGGAATCCCTTAATCTATCCATTACGTAACAAATCCTGAAGGTTATGAGCTCTTAGGAGCTTGTTCCAGAGTGCAAGGACAAAGAGAGCAGATGAGTCTAGTGGTAATACTCTTGAGAGGTAAGGAGAAGTGTAGCCACGGGAGAGTCGTGTTGCACCCCTGGAAGCTGAGAGGGGTGACCAGAGTGCCCTCTGACATCATAGCCTCTCTGTTCAGTGTTTTCTTGAGGTCTGATTCATCAGGCTTTTTGAGTATGTGGGCGATAAAGCCCCACCCTGAACTCTGGTGGTGGCCCTAAACCCCACTGTTAATTTTCTAGGAAACTGTTTCCACTCCAGTTAACTTTGTAGAAATGACACATGCATATTCTTAATACATGGGCTCCCAAAGAAGGACCTAGCCAAGATCTGTCACTCTCCATCCAAGTGGGAGAAGAAGCATCAGGAAAGGTCAGAGATATGTAAAAAGTGAAGAACAATTGTCAGTGACTAAGTGGACACATTAGGGATGAGCAAAAAGGCGTTTTTGCTCTGTGGAATTCTTTCAGCATTTATTTGATTTTTTAGCTGCAATCTGTGAGGTAGCGGATGTCCATTGGATCTTGTGTCGAGCAACTTAGCATTTTATAAAGCTTCGTTTCCTAAAGTGAGGAGCTGAAACAAACCCTAAAGTCTAGCTTACAATAAAATCACTGAAAAATTAACTTTGTTCGTGTGGGTATGGGGCAAAAATGCGCAGCCTATTGAACATATGATTCAGCCCTCTTGGGATTTCTGCTTTGGAGAATAGCAATGGTAATGGCAATAATGATCGTTTAAGTTATTTTTTAATTTGTCTATTGCTTTTTGGGATAAGTCAAGTGGTTCTCAAAGCCTTACCCTGGCTCTGGGCTCGGATCACTCCTAGCGTAGCTCAGGGGACCAAAGCTAGTGCTGGAGGTTGACCTGGACGGGGTTGGGGAAGTACAAGACAAGCGCTTCAACCCGGGACTGTCCATCCGGCACCAATGATTTTTTGAAAAGAAAACTTGCCTTGAAAAATTTACGTTATTGAAATGTATTCTTGAGCACTATTTTGCATAAAATCAAATACTACTGATTTTTACTTTGACTTTACAGTGCTATAAATTTCTGGACCATCATTTCTCTCTGTATAATCGTCTCACCGTGCTCCCCCAAGGTTCCCTGCCGTCCCTTCTGCCAAACGCCTTCTCCCTCTCTCCTGCCTTCCTCGACCCACATACTTTTCAAAGTCTGAGTTATTTTTGTTGTGCTTTGTCAAGTTGTGTGCTTTGGTTATTCGTATTCCACCTCTGAGTGAAGTGAGCCTACAGTCATCTTTCATTTCCTGCCTTGTTTCTCTTGGAATAATCATATTCCATTCCTGTTGTTGCAAACAGTATTTCTTTCCTCTCTGTTGCTATTTGAGTGGTGTAAATCTATTGGGAATGTACACCACAGCTCCTTCCGTTACTCACTCATCAGTGCCACTTGCACTGATTCTATATTCTTGCTCTTGTGTGGATGATGCAATAAACATATGGCGCATATTTTACTTTGTTTCTTAATATCCTCTGGATCAAGGCCAAGTAATGGTATTACTAGGATTCTGGTGAAATAATAAGAATTAACTTTGCTTCTTAATCCATTATTTTATTCATGAGGTCAGAGTCGCCTCATAAAGAAAATACTTGGTAGGTTCCCCCATCCCTCACTATTTTTGTTTTTAATCCACACCTTTTATTTCTCAGAGCTCCCTCCCTGCTCTCGGCACCAAGGTTGCTCCTGACAGTGTTCAGGACATAAGCAGTGGCAGAGATCAAATCTAGGTTGGCTCTGAGCAAAGCAAACTCCTTCCCACTTTATATCTCTCTGACCCCCTTCTCTTATCTTACCTCCCAAAGACACCCAGTGGTATCAAATATATGAGCAGCATGTCTTTCCTGTGTCTCTTTCCTACTCTGTTAAAAGCTTCATGGACTGAAAATCCACATTCATTTACATCTGTCATTTTTTACTCCAGTACCAAGTACAGTACCCCATATATGACACACACTCATTAAAATTGTATAGGGCCAGAGAGATTGGACAACAGGTAAGATGATTGGACACAGGTAAGAGATTGGACAACAGTAACCTACACACTGTCAAGCTGAATTTGAACTGCAGTACCCTCTGTGGTACCCAGAGCCCACTCAGGACTGACCCCTGAGCACAGACCCAGGAGTCAGCCCTCAGCATAGCCAGGTTGGCTCAAGTCCCCCACCGATTCCCTTACGTTATCTTAAGCACATGAATAAAAAGGGCTTCTGTATGCTAACACACACGTGACTATTGACTATTGCTGTTCTTTTCTTTGCCCTGGAGCAAGACTTCATTTTATACATTCAGCTCTCCCTGGCCCGCCAGGTTCGCCCTGGCTATGCCAAACTACTGCTGAAGACCTTCTCTGGGTTATGGTTTCCTTATCTCTGTGACCAAAATAACGCTGGTCATGGTTCCTCTTAGGGTTCTTCTGAGGACTGAATAACACAATGCCCTTTGATAATTGCGCTCAGCTATTCACTGCCAAGGCCTGTCGGGCCCTCTAGGAGAGCTGTGCAGGGACCTCATCTCAGCACCTATATTTATCTCATGCCCAGAGTTTCTATCATTCCCCCAGAGTGGTGGCATCTGCATAAGAATTCAGCACAAAAGTGCTAAAAGAATGCAATTATATTCCTTCCAAAGGTCATTTTTTTCTTTTGCTTTTGGGGTCACACCCAGCAAATGCTCAGGGGTTACTCCTGGCTCTTTTGCTCAGGAATTACTCCTGGCGGTGCTTGGGTACCAAATGGGATGCAGGATTGAACCCAGGTTAGCCACATGCAAGGTAAATGCCCTACCCGCTGTCATTTTCTAAGGAGTTAAATCCTTTACCTCTAGCAGTTTCTCAAAGAATTTTTTAGTTAAATGCAATTGTTTGGGCCAGACCCTGGGTGCCAAGGAGTGGGGAGTGAGTGTATGTTCTTGGAGTTAAGGATGCCTTCACCCATGCAAGGCCTGTACTTTATTTAGTCTTGAGCCATAGACCCCAAAGGGAAACTTCTAATACTATTGTGTTGATTGATTGTCCTCTGATGGGTTTTATTTCTGGAGATGCTGGATCTGTTGGTGATGACAGCGGGGCCTGAGTCTTCGAGTTCCAATCTGTGGTCATTCTTGGAGCATAAATTAATATGATAGAAAATGTGTTTTTTTTTTCATTTTCACAAAAACTAGAAGTTTTTCAGGAGCAGAATTGCTCTGAGGCCTTTTGGGTAGAGAAATTAGTTTTTAAATTATGCTCAAAGATGCAAAATTTTATCTCTTTTATTGCACAGATTTTTTCTTCAATTGTAAATCAATTACCACTGACTGAAAACATTGTAAAGGATATAAACTATTGAGCTCATCTAATTCTTTAGAATATGTGAACAAATAAAGCACTGTTTCTATTAAATTCTTCAGTGCAGTATTTAGCCTTGGCCTTAAAATATAAACTGTTTATGTTAGGGCCTGCTATGGCCCCAACTATGTAAGCCCTGGGGTCTTGACAAACAAGTCATTGCTCGAGATCACCTTGATCCCCCAACCACGCATATCTATCCTGGTCATCTGGAGTATAGTTTTACTACCGGCTGAGGACAGGAGGTCCTCAAGTTTGGTTAAGCACATGACTGGAACAGGTCCATACCACTTCTCTTGTCTTTCTTTAAGTTTGCATGACCTTTTTTAGGATGAAATGTTTGAAATACGTTCTTCTTTAAGTTTATTGGCTATAGGGATTTGCACAGGCTGTGACGCATGTAACAGCCTTGGGAAGGCCTGTAGAATCCCTGCTTGCCTTCTCCACGGGGTCGAATGTTCCCACTAGGACCTGCGTGTCTCAGTGAAGCAATCCACCCCAGCTAGCTGGAATAAGCCTTGTTTGTTATTGCATTACGAGTGTGGTTCTTGCCATCCGAGTGGGGAAGTGGACAAACGGAGCGGCACGGCTCCAACATTTACTTTTTAAAAAGAGTTAAAGAGAGATTTATCTAAAAAATAAAATTTTTCTGAACTTGGAAGCCATTGAGGTGAATGGTTGTCCTATGGGTTTAACATGCAGCTTAAAGATAACTAGCAGATAAACTTTTGGATGTCACTATTGAGAAAATCTGCAGGGAACAGGCTTACTATATTTTTAAACATAATTAAGATGCAGCTGAATTTTGTATGTCTATTCTGAAAAATATCTCTTGGATCCAGTCATCATCATCCACAAGAGATTTGGGGCGATAACCTACATGTACCTTCTGTGAAGGCTTGCTGAGTAGGCACTCCAGGCAGACGTAGGAGTCCTGATTCCCCAGGAGCGCCCCCCCAGGTGACCTAGGTGGTGAGGAGAAAAGCCTAGAGAGATACCTCTACCCCCTCTCTTCCCCACTTCACATTCCACGCTAATAAAAAAATTGTATGTGAACGGGTTAGACCCAAAACCTTCTAATTCTATTGATTAAAGTTTCGAACAACATTGGTGAAATAGTAATTCCAGTTAAAAAGACCAGATTGTGCACCAGAGGAACCTCAGATCTGGTTTAGGGCACAGTGAATCATTTTTGCTCAGTCGATATTCCCTCCACTGTAGAATGGGGGTGGTAGAGAGAGCAACATATTTCTTATAGATATAAAAAAAAATAGACTGCAAAAGTGTTGTATAAATTTCCAAGAGTTTTTTTTTTCTTTTTTGGGTGCTATCATTACTGCCAATTGTCAGATTTCTACAACTAGAAGAAACACTGTTAACATGATAACTGATACAGCTGTTGGAAGAAGGAAGCAAGTAGCTTGTACTGGCAGGCCATGTTTTCAATGAAGCATATTTAGGGTTCATTTAAACCTAAAAATTAAATTACGTAAATGGTGGGAAAGTCCCCGCTTGAGGTTTGCTTATGAGCAAAATTTCTTTCCACATTAGTGATAGTGCTTTTTCTTTTCTTGGCCTTCTTTCCCTACATTTCTGCTCACTGAATCTGGGTCTAGATTGGAAATCTTATGTCCAAATTCAGCACCAGTTTAAAATGTCATTTTCTAGCTTAGACTTATCTTGGCTAAACCTCAGCAGGAAGTGTGGAACAGACACATGATCAGTAGAGAAGAGCATGGCCAGTAATTCCTGGGATCGGGTCCAGGATCAGCCACTGGTAGCAACTCCTTAGAGTCACAATCTTCAGTTCTGGGGCGTCTGACTGGGCTATTTAGTTCCCCACAAGAGCCCCTCATCCTTCTTTGTTCTTTGTTCTTTATTTTTGGTGGAGGGCAAGGGTGGGGAGCCACACTCACAGTCCTCAGGGCTGACTCCTGCCTCTGCACTCAGAAATCACTCCTGGTGGGTTCAGGATTCACGCGAGCTGCAGGGAGAATTAGCCCTGGCTTTGATGCAAACACCCTACCTGCTGCACTATGGTTGCGGCCCTCAACTCAATCTCTTATCTGGAAAGTTCTGTTTAAGCTCTGTTTTGTGAAGTTTCTGATCAAAGCCTCTAAATTAGAACTGACATAGTCAAACTGACAGCTTTAAAAAGGATTTTCCATGTACATGTCACCCCTGTAATTCAATGGCTAATGTCATTAGGCTTTTATGTGTCATTTATGTATTCTAATTTTTCTCATAAGCAAATCATTTCTGTCCCTTTCCGCTAATAATAATGTGATTTTATCATTCCACTATTGCTTCTCATAACTTCTCCCACCCCCTCTCTGCAATCCATTGTGGGAAAGGTGGTTCCACACTTTTATAGGAAGAAAGTGAAATGGGGAAAAAGAAGAGGTAGAAGATTTCACAAATCCCTTCATTTTCCAAGAGAGGTGCTTCACTGGCCATTTTAATCAAATGCATATAAAGAAGACATTAATTCAATTCTTTTTTTCTTTTATTTCCTACTTGCTCTTAGGACTCAAACAGATGTGAATCATAATCTTGATGTTGACAAAAGATGCCTTTGTTTTAGTTTCTCTCAAGCAGATTTTCAAAAAGTAAGAATTGTGGGCTCTGGCAAGCCTGCATTTTCTTCCAGAGCCGCAGAAACCCTTCTGTGCATTTTGGGGGGGGGGGAGTTGTTCAAGGGATCAAACCTGGGTTTGATTCTCGTGTGCAGGGAAGGCACTTTGCCACCAAACCACATGCCTGCTCCCCTTGCTACTCTTGAGAATGACATCATTTGTCTAAGCTTCATTTATATAGTAGGGCCCACATAACTTTTGAAAGGTTAAACAGGCAATACTTTAAAGCTAAGGGCAAAGCATCCAGGATATAGTAATAATAATTCAACCCTTGAATTCATTCCTTTATTAGAAAAAGTGGAAGCAGTTCTTGAAACATACCCTAGCCCATTGCCAAGGCTAGACTAGATACCTAGTCTAGTCCACACTCTTCCCTTCCCCTTTTATATGGGTAATATGGATATCCACATGTCTATATGGATAATAGGTGCCACATAAGCTGTAAAATGAGGCACTGTTTAAGGGAGTCTGAGATTGCAGGAGAAGAGCACAATCCACGCTTTGCACAGTGGAAGTGGGTTGGGTGATAGACAAAGACTTGAGGAGACTGATGTCCTAAGAGAAGCTGGAACTTCAGTACCAATGGGGTGGCATCTGTCTGCCTATGGCAAGATCCAGACAGACACTCTCTTATGAAATGGAGGCTATCCTGCAAACAGGACACCATGGTTTTATACCATTACTGAGATGAAGGAAGGCAACCACCTCTCCAGTCTGAACAGTAAAATGATGAGGTTAACCAGAGCCACGTTGACTTATTGCATGTAGAGTATCCAGATGGCATCCCCAGCTCCCTCATTATGCCCCCCAATCCCTGCCAATACTAATCCCCTGAGCACAGAGCCCACAGTAAATCCTGAACACCCCAAATGTGGCCCAAAACAAAACAACAAGATTAACAAACGTGCTACTGTAAAAGCTGAGTAAGAAATTAGGCCGTAATAGGGGGAATCAAAATAAGGGTCCATCCATCTTACCCTTTGCCAAAATCTCTAAATCATTAAAACATTTGACAGAATGTGAGCACAGAGTTAGGAGTTAGCCCTAAACACAGCCAGGTGTGACCCAAAGCCCTCCCCCAGCCCTACCTCACCCCAAATTAGAATGATTCAGGGCTCAAGCTATTACTCTCCCAACCAAGGCTGATGTTTCCTGGGTACTCGCAAAAAATAAGTCGAGATAAAAGAATGAGGAAAAAAAAGAGGCAAAGAAAAAAAATATATAAGCAAAATATTTATAGAATAACATATGTGCATAAACATCTGCACTTGTTTTCATTTTATACATTCATCTAAGAAGTCTGTCTAGAAAAGAAGTGAGGTTATCAATCCATGGGAATGACTGAAATTTGTTAGCGAGGTAACCAATCATTTTGAGGGAGTTGCAAAACTGTAGTTATATAAGAGCCTTGATCAATTAAAATTCTTTTTTAAGACATAAAATTATCCCTTTATCCTTATATTTCTCTAGGCAGAAAGTAGATTGAGAATGTGTATTTTACTAATCTCACTTCAGATGGGGTCAAACGGAGATAATGACAGAACCCAAATATTCAGATAGAGGTAGCAAAGTTCACCCAGGAAAACTGGCTGGGAGACATCTCAGACAACATAACTGAGCTAATGATTCCTTTCTGGGATTTAGGGCCTGTTCAGAAATGACCCCACTTAAAAAAAATCAGAGAGAGCTCTAATTCCAACAATTATGACAGGCATTAAGTAACACATGAGCACATTTTGCTGAAAATCCTTCCTAAATTACATGGGAGTACACCTACGGAATTATAAAACTCAAATTACACCTACAGAATTATAAAACTCAAGTTGCTGGCATCATAAATTTGCTGCAGGAGTGGAGTCCTTGCTTAACATACTGCAAAACAAGTTTCTTCCCTGGCACCATGTATGTGAGGCTGAACACCCCCAGGAATGATTCTTGAGCACTGCTGGATTTGATGAAGGTGCTCACCACTCACTTCCCTGCCTAAAAAGGTAATTCTGGTGTTTCTTCTGCTATTTGACCAACACCGCTGACACGCATCTTGCCACAAAATGGCAAGAAATATGAGGAGGGAAGGAAGAGGGGGAGTAGAGAGGAAGAAGAAGAAGAAGAAGAAGAAGAAGAAGAAGAAGAAGAAGAAGAAGAGAAGAAGAAGAAGAAGAAGAAGAAGAAGAAGAAGAAGAAGAAGAAGAAGAAGAAGGAGAAGGAGAAGGAGAAGGAGAAGGAGAAGGAGAAGGAGAAGGAGAAGGAGAAGGAGAAGGAGAAGGAGAAGGAGGAGAGGGAGAGGGAGAGGGAGAGGGAGAGGGAGAGGGAGAGGGAGAGGGAGAGGGAGAGGGAGAGGGAGAGGGAGAGGAGAGGGAGAGGGAGAGGGAGAGGGAGAAGGAGAGGGGAGAGAAGAAGAAGAAGAAGAAGAAGAAGAAGAAGTAGAAGAAGAAGAAGAAGAAGAAGAAGAAGAAGAAGAAGAAGAAGAAGAAGAAGAAGAAACGAGAATGAGGAAGTGAATGAGAAGACAAAGGTGAAAAGATGGAAGGAGAAGGAAAAGGAGATGATGGAATAAAGAGAGTAATAGTAAAAGATGGAAAAGAGAAAAGAGATGGAAGAAGGAGAAGGAGAAGTGCATTACACAGTGTCATCTAGCCTTGCTGCAAGTCACATAGTACAGCTTGTTGTATCCTTTCATCATAAGTAACTATACTTCCAATTTACACAGCTTATAATTCATTTGTGCTTGTTGAAAAACTCCCCTAGCCATGCCATGGTCTTTTTGCTTATTTTCCTACAGTTCAATCCTATTCATTATCTTTCTGTGCCCCAGTGCCTTTGGAATCATGGCCAGCCTCTCTGGCATGTTCAATTCTTCACTCTGAGATGCCCCTGCTACACTTGCCAGGTCTCTTTCTTGCCCTGAAAGTAGGCAAGTAGAAAGGGATGGTATTGTCTGCCCCAGCCTAGAGAACAAATCCTTCTCCCAGGCACTGAATGAAAGATTTACATGCCACCAGCCCTCTTTTGGGATGTTTGAAATAACAGCAGGGGCTGCTTATACTGCCAAAAACACTGTGAGCAACGATCCTTGTTTCTAATCTGGTCTCTCGTGGTGCTTACCCAGACCTTTCAAGCCAAGCCGGGCTGTGGGGCCTTTGCCTTTGGAAACTTGCCCCGCTCTCCTATGCTAACACTGTGGCATCCATCCATTACTGGCTACTGGTCTTTGCTCTCAGATTTCCTTTTGGCATTTATGTTGCTCCTCCAGCTGGTGTTGAACTTGACACCGGTCTCTATGGGACTCCGCACCATCTGTCACATGGTCATCCTCAATGCACTCCTTGGCTTCACTTGCTGTTGTTCCAGGCTCATACGTTCAGGAGCGGGTTGGAAACCCTCTCCTGGGAACTGGCCACCAACCCTCATGCTCTACTTCTCCTACAAAACCAGCCTCATCATCTAGTCCCTTAACTGCCTAGACTTTCTTCCCTCGTGCTGAGGTTTTACAGGAAGGAAAGAAGACATTTGCTGCTATATGTAAGGGCCTGGAACGTTTCATGCTGAGTGAAGTTTGTCAGAGAGAGAGAGACATAAATGGTTCTTCCATTACTCCCATTGAAACATAATGGTGAAATAGCAAATACCCAAAGGTCATGGAAACAAGGAACATTAAGAACTGACATTCAGTAGGAAAAATGCCACTTGGCAGAACAGGGGGATAGGACAGGGAGCGGGCAACTTCTATGGTGGAGAGAAGTGTTCAACCAGGAGGAGGAGGCGGTGACGAAGGATGGAAAAGTGTTAGGTATGAAATCCTAATAGGCAACAGGACTCTGAATCACATGGCAAACAACGTTTTTCAAAAGTGCCTCTCGTGAAAAGAAAGTGCAAAGCAAATGATGAGAGCAGGGTGGGAAGGGCATTGGTGGAGGTGAGAGGGTCAGAGTCAAAACATCAAAACACATGAAAGAAGACCAATCGTGAATAACTTTGTAATTTCATGGTGACGAAAAAATTTTAAAATAAAACAAAAAGTAAAAAATAAAAAGGTAGTGTCTTTCCCAGCTCCACCATAAATGTCATCATTATTGAGAGACTCTTAATCTGACTCCCCTGGGCATTAATCAGCATTTCTCTCTCTAACTCTCTCTCTCTCTCTCTCTCTCTCTCTCTCTCTCTCTCTCTCTCTCTCTCTCCCCTCTGTGTGTGTGTGTCTCTGGATCCCATTGCAGCTTTGTGTCTCCTTCTTTGCATCCATCTCATTTCAGATTTCAAATCACACAATGTTTTATCTGTCTTTATGACCCACATTATATGGCACTTTTGTAGCTCTGACGGTCTTCTGTCTCAGCAACAATTCCTTCCCTATTTCCTTGGCCTTCATGGCAGATATAAGTAAGTTACTCAGTGGCAGGAATCTGTTTTATTCTTCTTTGTATTCTCTATGTGGCACTTGATGAGTTTTCAAGATGATCCCTGAAACCTCACCATTGACCTGGACTTTTATCTAGATGCTTTCATTTGACTTCCATGAGAACAAATGAGGAAAAATACCATTATCCTCATAAGAAGAACATGAACCCTAGTTGATTAATTTAATTCAATATCCAAGTTCTCACTAGAAGCATACCTTCAACAGACATTATGTTTATTTAACTTACTAGCAGTCACTTATTAATCTAGTCATTTTGATGTGGAACAAAAAGGCCCATAATTTTATTTTTTATGGGATAAACATTAAATTGGACCTTAGAGAATAACTATTATCTATTAAAATGATTAAAATAGAGAAAATCATCTAGATATGAAGAAAGCAATTCCATAGACTCACATAAAAGTGAGTGGATCTGACTTTCCAGGGAGCTGCAAAGACCTTAGCATGGCAACTCTACAGGTGACAAGAAATGGGTAGGTGACACCTTTGGGCGAAGAAACAGTGTATCTACCACAATGATTGTATCAAAGCAGACTTTCTCAGATCTTATTTGGTATCCCTATTCCTCAGAAAGAGTAACTGAACACCAAAGCCATTACAATTGTCATTATCAAGATTTCAAACTGGAAGCGTGGTATGTGGTGAAAAAGCATATGCAAGTTACTGCTGCCAATGAACCAGCCAATAAGCAGGACTCAAGAAGGTGCTTCCAGATCCCCACTCTACAGACACCAATGACTACATGAAGTGTTAGGAGTCATTATCTTGTTCCAGATGGGGAAGTCAGGAAGGGGGAAGAAGATGAGGGTTTAAGACACAAAGTTCCTGAGTCAAGTGGATAGTACAGCTGATAGGGCAGTTGTCTTGCCATGGATGAACCAGGCCCAATCCCTGCACCCTATATGATACCCGAGCATATCCAGCAGTGATTCTTGAGAGCAGAGCCACAGTGAGCCCTGAGTGCTGCTAGGTGTGACCGTAAAGCAAAACAAAACACAAGACAGAATGTTCTAGTCCTCTTAACCTTGATTGTGTCCTATAAAATAATCAGTTGCTATACTAAAGTGATCAAAGACTCAGCAGGAGTCATCTAACTGTATGAGTATGGTTGAAACGTCCTGGTTAAAAGACAAAAGACGGGGAGATGGGGTAGGATATACAGCAAGGGTGTGTGACCTGTAGATGTAGGTAACACAACCACATTCCATTCCCAATGCCACATGCCTCCCCCACCATCATCACTACCATAGGGTATAACCTGGCATTTGCTAGCCCTGCCATGACTGAGTAGCACCACATCCTAGGCCTTAGCACTGTACCAAATGCAGGGCACAGTTTTCCAAATATTGCTCAAAGTGCCACCCCATCCCTCTCACCCCATCACTTAGAAAATTCCGAAGATTTTTAGAAACTCTTATTCCAAGAGCCAGATGTTTCGCATATGGATAATTTCTTCCAATTTATTATTTATCAGGAGTGTCTGATAAAATATATATAATTGAGACCCTATGTCATCACGAAAATGGTCTTAAGAGAGAACTGGTTAAATTAATATTACTGCTTCCCATTTTGCCACCAGCCAATACCTGCCACTGATAAACAGACTGCAATCTGTCAAGAATGTTTGAACTATGTTATATAGTTTATTTGTTAAGTGGGAAAAAATCTAGGAAATAATTTGTGTGAACTTCTTCCAAGACAAGCACAAAAAGCACCTAGCCTCATGCCTCTCAGAACCATTGAACCAGGTACCTTAGGCAGAAACTCTGGTTCCTCACTGAGAAAAAATCTTTCTATGACCACCCATCTTTCCTGTGTACACGATGTCAGTTCCTTTCCACAGACTATACCACAATGCAACAGGGAATAGTGGCTAAGTTAAGTGGCTAAGTTAAGTTAAGTGGCTAAGAAGTCACCCCAGCCAAAGCTGGGACAGGCCGTGTGATCAACAAAGATGTGAGTATTCTTGGGACCTGGAAGAATTCCTTCGCAGGGTCGTAGAAATTGGAGTAGGTAAATGATCATACTCTGCACAAACAAAGAAACTTTTTGTACAGGCTCTTAATCCCATCGTATTTGGGGCTCTTAGCCTGACTGCCATCAAGGCCTTGAGCTCTTTTCAGCTCCATTGGGACCCACACCCACTGTTGTTGTACAGGCAAAATCAAGATGGCGGACACAGCACAAGAACATGGCCCTGGTAGCACCACTAGATGCTGCCAGATTGCCTGCAAAGCAGCACCAAAGCTTCACCACCCAGGATGTTGCTCTTGTGCTTGTATTTGACAAGGTTGAGGGCATAGGTGGCAAGTGTCCCATCACACCAGCTGGGTTGACAGGTACGAGGGCAGGTTTTTGCTCCTCAGATAGGAGCCAGTCCACATGTCCCTGTAGTACTTCTGCTGATTTGCTTGCAGCAGCAGCGTGGCCCACTTGATGGGTATCAATGCCATCTTGACAATGGCTGCTGCTACCCCACTAACCAGGAAGCTATTGGTGAAGGATACAGTGGCGTTAGTCATGGGAGAAAGAAACGGCAGGCCAGTATGGGACTGAGCAGTAAACTGGCTAGGATTCTGGGCCTCTGGGAGCCAAATAAATTTACTTTTAGTATCACTTTTATTGCAGTGATTTGACTTATAGTACTGTTAATTATACTTTTCATGCATGCATTGTTCCAAAGCACCATACCCACTACCAGGTGCCCAGTACCCTCCCCAAAACCCCAAGGACCCCTCCCAACCACCTACCCACACCCAGGCAAACTTCTACAGACGAAACCTCTAGTTCTGATGCCTTTGACCATCTGTTGTTCCATTTATGAGAATTCTTTTTGGGTTGTGGAGGTGGTAATGCCTAAACACATATAGAAGAATAAAGCTAAACTCTTAAAATTCCATGAAAGTTTGAACAAATTAAAGCTGTTTAAACTTTAAAAATAAAGTTATTTTAAACTTATTAAAGTAAGTTAAAAATTTTCCCCCAAAAACTTCATATCATTTTAACAGGACTAAAAAATTTACAAAACCTAATAGCATAATACTATGCTATACATTTTATTTTTTTGTCTTTTTTTAAAGTTTATTTGATTTTTTTAATTAAACATTTTATTATACCACCATGAGATATACAATTACAATGTTGTTCATGTTGGAGGTTTCGGTCACATAGTATTCCAGCAGCACCCCTCCACTAGTGCCCATTTCCCACCACCAATGTCCCCGATTCCCTCCCCCTCCCATAGCCTGCCTAAATGGCAGGTTCTTTATCTCTTTTCTTTCTCCCTCTCTCTCCCTTTCTTCTCCTACACGTTGTGGGTTGCACTACATACACTTGGAAGCCATCATGTGCATTTATTTTGCCTGTATTTAATGCTCAGTTCTATGTTGGTATCAGCCCTTTCGCCATTTATTCAAACATGTTCCCTTCTCTGCCTTGTCTAACCTCTGACTCCCTCACGCTTACGGTAATTTTCACTTTTGGTAAGACCACCTGATATATTTATGTCATGCAAATAAATGCAGTCATTCTATGTCTCTCTCTTTCCTTCTGACTAATTTCACTCAACATGATCCTTTCCATGTCCATCCATTTATAGGCAAAAATCATAATTTCATTTTTCCTAACAGCTGCATTGTATTCCATTGTGTAGATGTACCACAGTTTCTTTATCCAGTCATCAGTTCTCGGGCATACTGGTTGTTTCCAGGTTCTGGCTATTGTGAATAGTGCTGCTATGAAAATAGAAGTGCGGATTGTGTTTCCGCCGTGTGTTTTTGGCTTCCCAGGGTATATTCCCAGGAGTGGTATGGCATCAAAAGGGAACTCAATTTCTAGTCTTATGTCCATATTGTTTTGCAGAAAGGTTGTACAAGTTGACATTGTACATTTTAAATTTATAGAAGACAGGTAAATCCTACAAATATACAATTTAGTAAGAGGAGAATTAAAAATTAGTGTTTTACATGGTAACCTCTCAGTACCTGTATTGCAAATCAAAATGCTCAATGGGAGAGATAAAGACAGACAAAGAAGGAAAGTACCTACCATAGATACATGCTGGGGGTAGGGTTGAAGGTGGTAGGAAGGTAAAGGGTGTATTGACGGTGGGAACGTGCACTGGTGGAGGGAAGAGTGTTGGAGCATTGTGTGACTGAAACCCAATCATGAAGCCTTCCTACTGTATGCCGTGATCACTCAATAAAATATTTTTTTTTTATTGCTGGATCAAATGGGAGCTTAATGTCTAGTTTTCGGAGGAATGCCCATATTGTTTTCCAAAAGGGCTGGACCAGTCGGCACTCCCACCAACAGTGGGAGTCCTTTTCCCCACATCCACGCCAGCACCGGTTGTTCTTGCTGTTTTGGATGTGTGCCAGTCTCTGTGGTGTGAGATGGTACCTCATTGTTGTTTTGATTTGCATCTCCCTGATGATTAAAGACAAAGAGCACTTTTTCATATGCCTTTTGGCCATTCGAATTTCTTCTTTTTTGGAAGCTTCTGTTCATTTCTTCTCCCCATTTTTTGATGGGGTTGGCTGTTTTTTTATACCCGAGGGACCGAAAAACACATAGCAGAAACACTATCTGTACTTTTTTATTCATCTCTGCGCTATTCTCTATAGCTAGAATCTGGAAACAACCTAAATGCCCGAGAACAGAGGACTGGCTAAAGAAACTGTGGTTCATCTACACTATGCAGCTGTCAGAAAAGATGGAATTAAGAAATTTACCTGCAAATTGATGGACATGGAGACTATCATGCTGAGTGAAATTAGTCCGAAGGAAAAGGACAGATATAGAATGACTGCATTCATTAATAGGATATAAATAGATACCAGTGTTTTACTAAATGTGTGAAATGGTAATGGCAGATTAAAACTCACCATTGAGGGGCCGGGCGATAGCCCAGCGGGTAGGGGCGTTTGCCTTGCCGGCTGGCCTGTGCCGGCCTGGGTTCGATCCCCGGCATCCCATATGGTCCCCGAGCACCGCCAGGAGTAATTCCTGAGTGCATAGCCAGGAGTAACCCCTGAGCATTGCCGGGTGTGACCCAAAAAGCAAAAAAAAAAAAACAAAAAAAAAAAACTCACCATTGAATACACACAAAGAGACTAACGTGATAAACTCTAAATATCTGCAGGGCTAGCCACAATGTAAAATAAGAGGGAGAGAGATGCAGAGACAGAGAGAGAGACAGAGAGAGAAAGAGAGGAAGCAGGGCTACCTGCTGTTGAGGCAGCCTGGGGTGGGCGGGAGGGGGTGGGGTACATTGGTGGTAGAAATGGGGCACTGGTGGAGGGATGGGTGCTGGAATACTGTATTACCAAGAACCAATTGTGAACACCTCTGTAATTGTATGTCTCACGGTGGTATAATAAAATATTTAAAAAAATTAAATTCAATATATTTTTTTAAAAATTCACTGTCTTCCCGTTCATCTTCCATTTGCTCGAGCGGGCACCAGTAACATCTCCATATGACCTGTCTCATGCAAGTAGAGCTCAAGGGAACCTGCTTGCTCCAGGAACATAAAGAGCCTCAAACCATTCCATCAGGTCATGGGAATGAGGTCTATAATTGTTACTGGTATCTGGCATATCAAATACGACACGGGTAGCTTGCCAGGTTCTGCCGTGCGGGTAGCATACTCTTGTAGTCATCTAAAAATCCAGCATTTATTGATGAACCACAGCCACAAGCAGCCACAAGAGCCGGGTTGTGATACGCTGGTCTGCTGGGTGGAGTTCTGAAGAGGAGGAAGTCGGATGTGGAAAATGGAGGTTCTCATGAGAACCTCCATTTTAAAAAATTAGTGTTTTGAAAATATAAAGGGAACTCTAAACAGGCCTATAAACCTGTGTTTTATTCTAATAAGGTTTTATGTTAGGAAAAATAAAAAATGCTTATGGTACTGCACTAATCAGTAAAATTAATATTTATAGTTGTAAAAATAATCACCTAAATGGACATATATAGCGGCCCCCCCGCCCCCCGGCCCCCCAAAAAAAAAGAATATTCAAAGTGTTCATTAATTCACTATTAAAAAAAGTATAAAACCTTAGCAAGCTAGGAGTAAACAGAAGTCTTTTAATCAAGTAAGGGCCACCATAAACACCAGTAGTAAAGGTCATGTTCAGTGATATAGGGTTAAGAAGTTTTTCTTTTAAAGAAGCTCCATAATGCATCTTTCAAAACTGGTTTCAAGGCTATGAATTCCCTAAGCTGTTGCATGCTCATGAAGCTTTAGAACTTTTTTTTCAAATCTGAATGATAATCTAGGGAACAGAGTACTCTCGGTGAGGTGTTCATTTCACTGAGTTGTTAACAAACATCCTCTTCCAGACTCCCCCCCCCACACCACTGACGCATAGAATCTCTTTTGCTACCTCGCTGTGAATCCTATGGGAGTCCCTTTGTAGGCAGTACAGTAGTGACAATTGAATATTCACAGCAATTCTCTTTTCTTTATAAGTTTTAGCTGTCTCAGAGCTATGCTATATACTATATAAAATTATTAAATCTTTTTGACACATAGATTGAGAACCTTAGATATTTATAGGCATCTTTTCTTTATTATTTTATAATTGATATTTAATTAAATGGAGGGCATCTTTACACAGTTATGCATCTTTTATAATATTTATAAGCCTACTTTTCTATTAGTGTGTTTTTTCTTTTTTTAAAAATTTTGAAAAGTGGACAAAAGATACAGCTGTTGATACAGTTCTAGAGTTGAATTGATTAGATAGCAAAGTTCCAATGTTAAAATTAGCAAGTTTTAAAAAATATATTTTATGTGAAATTGTTATATCTCATCATAGAGTTAAGTCTTTGTCTAAGGATTTACTAAGGTGTTTGTTGCTAGTTGGATCTTGATTGTGTCTTTTTTATTATTGATTTGTAAGAGTTCTTTAAGTATGCTAGATATTATGGTTGTATATTAAAATCTTTGTTGAATACATAATTAATAAATGCTGCCCCTCTTTGTGGCTTGTCTTTACACTCCATAATATGACATTTCAAGAATAAGCCAACTTATTGAGTTTTTCAATTTATGTTTATGTTTTATGTAAACATTGCTAAATATTCTAAGTCTGTGGAGATTTCTCTATTTTCCTTCTAATGTTTTCTTTCATATTTCACTTTTGAATTTATATTTATAATCAAAATTATATTTTGTAATTATAATTTAAAATTTTAATCATATCATTTACAGTTTTATTTTGGAAATAACTTTCATAATTATTTTGTAATTATATTTTATAATTATAATTTTAATCATATAATTTACAATTTTATTTTGGAAATAACTATCTGATCTAACACCATTCATTAAAGAAATCTCCCCTTCCCCATTCCACTAAATGCCATTTTATCACCATATATTATGATCACCCAGGTTGGAATGTCTTTTCTTCCACTCTGTTTGTGTATTCCACATTGTCTTTCTTATCATCACTTGTATCACTGCCTTCTGTTGTTCATCTATTTGCTCGAGTGGGCACCAGTAACATCTCCGTAAGCCCTGTTGTGTGCTCGGGTACCCCAGGGCCATCTGCTCATTCCAGGAACACGGAGAGCCTCAAACCATTCCTTCAGGTCATGGAAATAAGGTCTATAATTGTTACTGGTTTTGTCATATCAAATACAACATGGGTAGCTTGCCAGGCTCTGCTGTGTGGGTGGGATACTCTCTGTAGTAGGCTCTCAGTTTGTGCATCTACTGATGAAAGAGGAAGAGATTGGCTTTTCTCTTGGGTGAAGCTCTGATGAGTTGTGTAGTCTGGATGTTGAAAATGGCGGCCCTCATGGTGTGGGGATTCCTCTGGCTTCTTGTGAGGCTCCATTAGGATGGCGGGCCACGGCTAGAATCTGCTTTCCTCCCGGCACCTCATGATCAGCTGAGCACAGGGAGAGCTGGTAGCAGCTCTTCCCCATGTATCTGAGTCTTTCTTATCATAGCCAAAAAATACGTTTTAATATCAGGTTGCAAAAAGAATGTCAAACTCATTCTTTGTCCTTAAAACCATCTTGGCAATGCTTGATCTTCAATTTGCACTTGATATTTCATCACTCTATACTTACCTTCTGCTCTTTGCTTGAGTTTTTAATCCTTTTTGTTCTCTTTTTAGCCAAATTCATGCTCATGTACTTGAGCTACAGATTACACTCTACTCTGGGTGCCAAATCTGGTGTTAGAGTTGGCCATTGAGTCCTAAATATAATGCATAAAACCTAGAATCTCCTAGAATTCTCAATGTTAAATCAGAACCATCTAAAACACTCTACACTTCAGTAAATTCTTTATCAGTAAATTCATTTTACAGCTGCCAACCCAGTAAATTTAATTACTTTTTGAATATGGTATTCAAATTGCTTTGATGTCCATTTCTGATAATTCAAATGGTTGTGTCAATCATAAGCTCTTTCCTTTGTTTTTCTCTTTTTCCTCTTTCTACATGAGCTTAAGTATTTTTGTTGCATTCTGGAGACTGTATGTAGAAATAGACTGTATATAGAATGCCCATTTTTTCCAGAAAACCTTTAATCCATTAATACAGACAGAAAGATTGGAAATGGAGCAGCTCACCCAGGTTTGAAACACACCAGATGCAAAGGGAGCAGGCTGATTCACAGAATTATGCCTTCTTCACAGGTGTATTTGGAAATTTACTTCCCATGCTCTGAAACAATTTATTTTACTTACCACTGAATAGCTGCTAAAAAGACTTCTGGGGATAGAGAGTTAGTATGGAGGAAAGGTGCTTACCTTGCATGTGCCTGAGCCACCTGAGCCCTTGCAGTGTATGTGGCCCCCAGAGTACCATCAGGGGTTTGCACAGAACCAAGAATGGCACCCAAACGTTCCCAGGTGTGGGCTCCTCGGCCTCCTCCAATGCCTTTATCCATATTAAATAAGACAATTTCAAAAGTAAAAGTATCTTCTTTTTAAAACCACTGCCAACAGTCAGGCTAACAATTCTTTTTTTTTCAACTTGGGGTACCTATGGCATCTTAGGAGAGGATGCATTTCTTCCCTTTGCTTGATCTTGGAAATTGCCTAAAACTTAGGAATTTTATCTATGTTTGCACGATGTTTTGTGACAGATCTTGACATTTCATCATGTCTGTGGTTGGCAAATACAGGGATAGAACATGCCTGCAGTTTGTAGCTTCATTGCTTTTACTTCTCTGTGCTTTGTGATTTCTCTCTCTGCAAAGATCTATGAATGAATGGGTGTCAGATTCGAGCTTGATTTTTGAGTCACCAAGGGCAGGAGAATTGTTCTGCTATAAAATAACTTTAACCACATTGGAAAAGTAGGAATCTGATGATAATTTACATCTCTACTGTTGCAGGACTCCTCTAAGGGCCACTGCATCTGCTCTGAATTGCCGCCTGCAAATCACTTCTAGATAAGGGGGTAGTCTAAATGTGGCAGTTTATCTGACCATGTATGCTGTACTAGCAGGTATAAATATTCCGCCCATGCTACCACAATCATCATGGGACTAGCTAGATCTTACCAGCATATTAGCCTGGCCACGTAGGACCCCTAAGTAATTAGACCAGAGAGAAATGCTGTTTGCTTCCAAGCAAACAAGCATGGTTCCCAAAGGCAACTAAAATACAAAACTACAATGAAGTAGAAGAGACTTGTGAAGGCTTGGAGAAATATTTAACTGGCATTACTATTAGTCTTTGGTACAGAGACATGCCATCTCAGAAACCCCCTTCTCTACCCTATAAAGGCATTTCCAGGCAGATCTTGGCTCAAAACATTAGCATACAAAAGGGCCTAGGTGAGGTGCAGGGAGGGATTACCTAAGGGCATTTGACCCTCCCTGCTTTCCATAACAGTGGGAGGAAGGTCTGAGTTGCAGGGGTATAAACTAGCCGGTTTCCTCTCGCGTGCTTCTTTTTGGGCTCTCTCTTTGTGAGCTCTCACCCTTCTCGGGAGTCTTGTCTTCTCCTTTTACAGGGCCTTTACACGTGGTGGCCACCATCTTGGCCTACACGTGGCTGGGGTTTTAGCCTGGAATCCTAAGCACCGGGCTTTTCCTTTTGCTGATTTGTATGCCTGAACCTGTGATAAGTAAAGCCTTTTAAAACTGCATTGGATTCCTGAGTTTTCATCCATTCCTCACCGGCTTCGAGGTAGAAGGGAACTCGCTTCCCGGCACTGTTGGGGACCCTAGCAGAGCTCCCTGGCACTCTACGATTGATCTGTATATTTTATATCTCTAATATTAACTAAACTGCGTAAACAAAACAATGTAGGAATCCAGAATGATCACTCAAAGGGTCGTAGTACATGCTTTGTACACAGAGGCACTAAATTTAACCCCCTGATGTTGATTGGCCCCTCAGTACCTCAAGATCTGGCTCTGCTGTCCCCAGCACTGCTAGGCCTAGCAGAAATACTGCATGGCTGGGCAGCCTAAAAGGGAACCTCCAGGCACACATAACAGGGTCAACTCTTGCCAAAAGTTGTGGTGCCCCACGCTTTTGAGCACTGCTTGGCAAGTTCTCATCCCCCAAAGTAATTTAATTAAAGTGGCAGTCTTATATAAAATGATTAAATCAAAGGCCAAAGAGACCGTCAGTGGACTGAGTTCATACTTTGCATTCAGGAGAACCAGATTTGGACAGAACCACAAGGGTCCCTGAGCTGTCAGGATGAACCCTGGAACAGAGTCAAGAATAGTCCCTGATCACTGTTGGGCATGACCTAAAAATGAAAGAATAAAGAAAGAAAAGAAGGAAAGGAAGAAGGAAAGGAGGGAGAAAGGAAGGAAGGAACAAAGGAAGGAAAGAAGGAAGGAAGAAAAGGAGAAGGAAAAAAGGAAGAAAAGATGGAAAGAAGGAAGGCACCCATTTCTTTAGAATACTGTCAAGACTCTACTGAATTACAAAAAGAGGTAGCAGTTATTAGAACACAGGCAGTTTTCTTCTGATGGTCAGAAAGAATATAAAAATAAATTCCCCAAACACCGCTGAGTTCTAATTTTGATCCCTCCAAGTTTTTAAGAGTGCTGTGCTCTACCAGCTGATCTACAGAAAGCTATCCCTTCAAGATTTAAGTATGAGGCCACCAATAGAACAGCAGGTAAGGTGCTTCCCTTGCATATGAGTGAGCCATATTCTGGCATTATGGTCCCTTGAGCCCAGGAGTGATCCCTGAGCACAGAGCCAGGAGTAAGCCTTAAGTACCACCAGGTATGACTCCCTCTCCATTTTTTAATATGGATTATAAATTGTCTTCTGGTTCTTATAAGTAGTGAACCAACACAATGTATTCTGGATTCTAAGCACTATTCTCTGTATTCACTGTATTCTGGATTCTAAGACAGATAGTGCTACAGAGAAGTCATCTACTTTTTAATCACCGTCCACGCAGTTAGAAAACTTTAGAAGTTCTGTGGTAACAATAAGACCTTAGAATATCTACAGTAGATCAAAGTATTAAGAATAGACTATCATTGGCTTGTTATTTGGTGTGTGGGGGAGGAATGGGACATGTGAGATGAGTAAGAGTAAAATCCGTTTCCTTGTTGGACTCTATCCAGACAGTTGACTAATAGAACTGAGTATCAATGTAGCACGTAGTATCCAAGACATTACTTTGCCTTATTCTGCTTAACAAGTTTGCCAGTTATCTGACTACAGGGTAGAACGCAGTTGATGACCTATTTTCAGTGATTTAAAGAAATCAGTATAAGAAAATTAGGATTCTGAATGTTTGCTGAAGAAGTTAAAACAGCAAGCCAGATATTTAATAACTAAATAAAAATATGAACGTGGTTTTAAAAAGTAATGGAGCATGATAAAATGAATATTTTCTAAAGATGGGTATTGCTTTTTTTAAAACACTGGAATAATTTAAAAAAACTGGCAGAATTATAGTGTATGATCAGGTCAATAAATGTTTATTCACATTTGTCTGCTTAAATATTCAGTTAGAATGTAGGGATAAGTTTTTAATAAAATGGGTGCATTGTGACATGCCAGACCTGAACAACTGTGAGTAACATCAGGAGTCGTGGCAATTTAAAAAAATTTTTTTTACTCAGATAATTTATACTGACAATATATAGTCTTCTGTTGTACATTTCTTCAAAAAAAAAACCTGGGGAGAGAATATAAAGAACTTTTATGAAAATGAAACCGGGGTATAATGAGCAAATTTTGACAGGAAAGTTGCTATATGAAAAGGAAATTACTGACCTACTACAGTGCACAACATTTTACTATGATGATGAGCCATATTCCTTACTAGGATAAACACTTAACTCTTTACATTTTAATTATATACGTAATAATCAGTTACCCAGTGCCTAGTTTGTGTCAATTCTCTCTGTATTAAAGAGTCTAATTATATCACCTGCTCTAGACGAGCTCACAACCTAGTTGGAATGGGACATGAGGGCGAAAAACATAAAAGTAATTTGTTATAATGGAAAGTTGCATTATGGTAATTCTGGGTTTTCTTCTGTGTTGGGATCTGAACCAGAGACTCACATATTTAAAGCATGTACCCTACCACTGAGCCATGCGCCTGGCCCAGCAGCAATTACTCTTAACAAACCATCACTATCACTATCACTATCACTATCTTCCCGTTAATCATCTATTTGCTAGAGCGGACACCAGTAATATCTCCATATGTCCCGTCTCATGCTAGTAGAACCCAAAGGCATCCGCTTGCTCCAGGAACATAAAGAGCCTCAAACGATTATATTAGGTTATGGGAATGACCTAATATAAATGTTACTGGTATTTGGCATATCAAATGCTACACGAGCAGCTTGCCAGGCTTGCTGTGCGGGTGGCATACTGTTGTAGTCACCTCTAAACAAAGCATTTATTGATGAACCGCACGGCCACTAGTGGCCCCGCGAGCCGGGCTTTGATAGTCTGGTCTGCTGGGTGGATTTGTGAGGAGAGGGAAGTCTGGATGTGGAAAATGGCGGGCCCCATGAAGTAGGGGAGGGTGGTCTGGCTTGTTGTGAGGTGCTGGGGTGGCAGGCCAGGGCTAGAACCTGGCATGCCTCCTAGGCGCCCCATGAGCAGCTGGCCACAGGGAGAGCAAGAATCAGCTCTGCCCCATGTCTGAGAGTCTCTGGTTCAGCATACCTGGGCCGGATTGAAAAAAAAAAACTGCTGCAGGGTGGCTGTCGATGATCCGGGCTGTGATAGTCTGATCTGCTGGGTGGAGTTGTGACGAGAGGGAAGTCCGGATGTGGAAAATGGCGGGCCCCATGAAGTAGGGGAGCTTATTTACAAGCCATAGGAAGTTATTTATTCTGTCTCAGGAATAAGGGACTATCACGGAAAACTTGACTCCAATGAAAGAATTATAGGGAATAGTTTTTTTATTGTGTGAAGTTCAATGCTAAGGTAGTCTCACGTTATTTTTTTTTAACCCGTTGGCTATTTGATATGAAAAATACCAGTAACAGTTATAGACCTCATTCCCATGACTTATTGGAATTGTTTGAGATTCTTTATGTTCCAGGAGAGCTGTACTTGCTCTCCCTGTGCCCAGCCACTCAAGGTGCCCAGGAGGGATGGCGGGTTCTAGCCCTGGCCTGCCACCCTAACAGAGCCTCGCAACAAGCCAGACGACCCCCCCTCTCCATGAGGGCCTCCATTTTCCACATCGACTCTCTCTCGTCAGAACCCACCCAGCAGACCAGCCTATCACAGCCCAGCTCGCAGCCGCGCAGTTCATCAATAAATACTGGACTTAGAGATAACTACAAGAGTATGCTACCTGCACGGCAGAGCCTGGCAAGCTACCCATGTTGTATTTGATATGCCAAATACCAGTACTATAGACCTCATTCCGAAATGGATTGAGGCTCTTTAACTTCCTGAGCAAGCAGATGCCCTTGGGCTCTACTAGCATGAGACAGGACATATGGAGATGTTACTGGGGCCCGCCGAGCAAATCGATGATGAACGGGAAGATAGTGATAGTGATAGTGATGTTCCAGGAGCGGGCAGATGCCCTTGGGCTATCTAGCATGTGACAGGACATATTAACATGTTACTGGTGCCTGCTCGAGCAAATCGATGATCAATGGGAAGTCAAGTGATCAAGTGAACCCATTGGCTCTTCATAACTTCACAGGTAGGAGGCTAGTGTGATAAAGCTGTGTAGCTTTGCCAGGGTTTCCCACCAGAGAATTTTTAATCTATGGGCTACATTCTTAAACAATGGTCTTCAAATTGTTATAAATAATTTTTAAGTTATGAAGTCAATCCAGTGCCCCTATTATTATTTTAAAAAAGGAAAATAAACTGAGGGCATTTTATATAGGTAGAGCAAACTGTATCATGAAGCTCTTGCTTTAGTTTCAGAAGTGGGTTTGTGGGCCTGCCCCAGTGCAGAGTCCTAGGTTATGATGCAGAACGCTTTTCTTGTGGTTGTGCATTTAGCTTCTGATGCTATGTAACCAATGACCTCAATGCTGCAAAGCGTACTCAAGTAGCACCTTACTTATCTCTCAGCTCTTGGGTGTCAGAACCTGGGGGAGTTCGACCTTCAGAGAGGCCCCTGGGACTCTCACAAGCTATATTTCTCTCAAGATTTGACCGGATGGATATAATTTATGCACATGTTGTGGGTTCAGTTCCTCAAAACCCTGGTGATGAGAAAATTCCTTTGGGTTCTCCACATGGATGTTTCCATGGATCATCTCCGAACACGCTCCATAAAACAATGAGAGAGCAGGAGTGCTTGTGGAGGAAAGTCTTGAGGGAAGTCATAGCGGCTCGTAGCTGAACACACACTGTGGTATTTTTTCTACTTTTCCCACAGTCTATTGATGTGGGAAGGTCCAGCCCATGGTCGGGAGAGAGCTTCATAAAGATGCCAATTCCAGGAGGCAGATAGAGAAGCCAGGCCGGAAGCTGGCTGTCATTGGCAAGTCCCTCTTCCCCCTAATCCCACCCTGAGACTTCCCTGAGACTCACACAAAGAAAGCAGAGGAGCTAGTCGAGATGCTTCTGTCACTGGAGGAAGCGAGGCACAGCCACACGTGGGGCACATACAAGGCACATACTGTTCAAAGATGTTCTTCAGCAATTTGAATCTTCAAAAGTGCCCCCATGAGCTAAGTGGCCAAACATAGGACTTATGCTCTCACTACTTTTATTCTTTCAACAAATAGATTTGGAGCAGCTACTCCTATTGGGAATTATTCTGTGTGCCCAGTTGGGTATTGGGTAAGCAACAGAGATGAACTCAACAACATTCTTATCTCTTGCAGAGCTTATAGTCTGTTCATGTGAGAAAAAAAAAAGATGATTACAGCCTAGGAAAGAAACTCATTTTAGCATTACCTAAATAGACATCTTAACATCTATAAGATGAAAATTAAAAACCCTAAAGATCCGGTTGCCTGAGTAGATTGGAACAGGATCTTATCTGTATTATTTATATTTAAAATCATGAAAAAAAGTTGTAGCAATTGTTATAACTGACATTAAAAGGAGAATGAAATTGTCTCAGGGGGTCATAGAGATAGCACAACAGGTTGGATGCTTGCCTTGCATGATCCCTGGTGTGCCCTATGGTCATCTAAATCATCTGAGTGCAAAGCCAGGAGTAACCCCTGATCATCTTCAGACGTGGCTCAAAAATAAAAAAAAAATTGAAAAATTTGAAAATAAGGGTTCTTATTTCTATCTTTCATGAAAGAGCTATGTTGCTTGCCTTTTTGAGAAATGAAAGATAACATTTAATGCAGCAATGTTCTTTCCAGGAGGACTCAGCCTGTTTTCATACTCAGCCCCTCACCTTCTTAGGTTTCCTGACTCCTCACCATGTTCTCCTATGCAGTACTAAGCGTCTGGTTAATCCATGTTTTCCGTGCCAGCTCCCTACTCCCCCCAGTCCCATTTTCTATTTCACTCATTCTTAGGGCCACCCTGTTGCCTCACTCAACTGCTCTCAGTTTCAACCACCACAGCACATTCTGGAATTATCTCATTATAATAGTCCAGAAATATGTCATAAATTAGGATTCTATTGTGGCTTAATAATTAGCTGCAACCATAGAAAGAATTTCACACCAGATGAGGAAAATCAGTTTGATCTTACCGGGGGCCTATTTTTTTTTATTTATTTGCAAATTTTCCATTTCTTCTCTTAAGCCTAAAAGATCTAGTCTACACAATTAACAAGGAACATCTGAAGGTTCCAGTTATCCATAAGCAACTTGTTTCTTATCAAAATTGGTGCCAAATAATATTTCTGAGACATCAAGAGGGCCGTAGTGATACAGGTCCTTTGTAAGTTAGAAAGAATCTATGTAACCGCACACCAAGTACTCTGTGAGCTGGTCTTTGACAATGCTTGCAGGTTTTTCAAATAAATAGACTTCCAAAGAACATGTCCTATTTTTGGATAACTTCCATAGGCACTGGGGAGTTTAGAATGGAGACAGCCATTGTTTATTCCTTTCCAGTAATTTAAACAATTGGATGTATTAACAGGGAGAGGGGAATATTTTAATGAAACTGGGATTTACCATAGAGCAAAGAACAGAATATTTGCATTATGTATTTTGTGGGAAAAATGGAAGTCGTGAGATTTGCCCCCAAAGCTGTATTCATCCAGAGAGAGATCTGCAGCACTGGAATATTAAAAGGGAAGATGACAATGGAATTAGTTTTATAGACAAATATTCTCTCTTTCATGTTTGCAATTTTACCACATTTCTGTATTTCCTAGGAAAGGCAGATACACATTCAAGATAATTTTGTTTCTAAATACTTGAGCTTCTATACTGAAAATTTATTTAATTCATTTTTCTAGTGATGGATTTCAGTTGCTAACTATATTTTTTTTGCTATCTTAAGTCACTCAAATTCAGTAAATATTATAACTTGAAAACATGCATCTGGGTGCATATAAACCCAGTTACAACCGCAAATAAATTTGAACGTTTCTTTCCTTTATGGAGTTCTCAATCATTAGTTTTCTCTGTTTGATCCTCAGGTTCCTCTGAAAATTCCTTCCTCACAAAATGTAAGCCATATCATCCAGAAGACATATTTACAGTCAGAAGTTTCCAGGTTTCTATGACTACAAGGAATTTCTTCTTCTTTTTCATTAAAGTTCTGCTGTTGATGGTGTCATACAAAGCGCAATGTTAAAGGATACCAGAGAAGAAAAGATGCCTTTTTGCCTGTCTTCAGATAAACTTTCCTTGAATTCATTTTTCCCTTTTCTTGCTGTGGTCTTGAAAGCAGGACTATTGTTTTTCAATAAGTTTCAGACTGGTGTGATTACTTCCTGTGACGTTCAGTTCATTTTTTCTATGTATCAAGAAAAATTAAAACAAGAGGTGGAAAATTGAAGCAGAACTATCTGGAAGTTGCAGTTCCCCAAATGAGCCAAACACAGACTAGCGAGTGCAAGAAATGGCTTGCAATTGGGCAGGACGTAATGGTGTCACTTCTGCACAAAGTTTAGACCTAAGCTTTGATTAGTAGAGCTGATCAGTACTTAGAATAAATAGGAAGACAGAGAAGTGGCTTCCTCAAACCCTATCTTCTCTTTATCAAGGTCTATGGGCTGAATTTTTATCTTTCCTGTCCAGTCCCCCCAAAATTCCTATGTTCCAGCTTCAGCATCTCAGAATGTGAGCATATTTCAAGCTAGGTTAGAGATGGTTTAGTGAAAACAAGGTTGACTGGAGGTCATAATCCAAGAAGGTTGGTGTTCTTGTAGGAGAAGGGATCTCGCCTAGGATTAGGAGAGAGGGAATCTGGAGACAAACAGACAGACAGACAGATTGAAATCATTGAAAGGCAATCCAGTAAACCCAGCTATCATATTCATTGTATAATTTCATATTTCAACCCAACTTTGAAAGAACTGTGATTTCACGGTTGTTGATCATTGATTTGGGAGCAAATAATATTTTAACACTAATCCCACCACCAGTGTCAACTTTCCTTTACTGGTGTTCCCATATTCCCTGCCCACCCCAACCCCACTCCATCCCCACCTGTCAACTTGACAGGCACATTATAAAGTTTCAATAGTCGCAGTTTAGATCTCATGTTTTCACTGCTGTTGAGTCTGTGATTTGGAGATGAGGGCTATATCACTCACCCATATCACCAGTATAACTGAAGACCTAGTGCCCGTTTACCCATTACTTCCTGTTCTCTTCTCCTCTCCCCCTTAGAATTCTTTCCTTCTCTTTCTGTAAAATTTCATCTTCTATCATGTGGTAAAGTCCTTGGTGTCAAACATTTAAGTTGTTTTCAACATTTTTCTTTTACATAAAGTCTTTCATTGGAAGCTGAATTCTTTATGACTCTGTGGATTTATATAATTAAATTAATGATAAGCTGGCAGGAAAAAAATAGTCCACTAACAAGTATCAGCTAAGAAGTAAATGAAAAAATTATATAACTGAGCCTAGTATTTTTCTTAGAAACATTTCCTTTCTGGCTGATTGAAATCTTTAACACCATATCACGCTTCTAAGTTATGTTGATATTATTCTCTGCCAAAGTCTGATGCTTGCACATTATTTTAGGATTTATATCCTACTTTATATTTCAGAGTCCTCATTACTCAGAAATTGAAAACAGGCCAGCCGATAAATTATTAATTCCATTTTTCAGTGTAGGCTTAATCCAAACGTTTTACTTGGACCTGTATTCTAATAATGTGAGCACTCATACAAGTTACTTTTAAGTCTGGCTAAGATCAAAGACTGACATTTTGATATAAATTAGATATGCTCAAAATCTTTTCCACATTAGTAAAACAAAATGACTGGCCAATAAAGTAGGAAAAGAGAAATGAAAAAAAGTATGTAAGTCATCTGAAATATCATATTTTATTTAAAAAGTCTTGTTTTACATAAATGATTACTTGAAATCTGTCAACATTTTTACTTTTGTTTTTAGAGTAAAAGTTGTGCTTTAAATTATGAAGTGTATAACTAGAAAAATAAAAAAAATTAGCAATATTTTATAAAAATTTTTTAAAGGCATGAATGATTCTTTTCTGAACATATTATTTTTGAGAATAAAATAAGGTTTCAAGATTAAAAATGTAAGTTGTAAGCTAAGTTGTAATATTGTAAAAGAGACAACTTAAATATTTTATCTAGTTCAAGCAAAACTGATGTGAATATGTTATTCTATGGTTACTCATGAAAAGTCAACAAATGTTTATATGACCTTATCACTGTATCACTGTCTTCCTGTTCATCATCGATTTGCTCGAGCGGGCCCCAGTAACATCTCCATATGTCCTGTCTCATGCTAGTAGAGCCCAAGGCATCTGCTTGCTCCAGGAACATAAAGAGCCCCAATCCATTCGGGAATGAGGTCTATAATTGTTATTGGTATTTGGCATATATCAAATACAACACGGGTAGCTTGCCAGGCTCTGCCGTGCAGGTAGCATACTCTTTGTAGGCACCTCTAAGTCCAGCATTTATTGATGAACCCGGCGCGGCCGCAAGCGGCTGCGTGAGCCGGGCGCTGATAGGCTGGTCTGCTGGGTGGAGGTCTGACGAGAGAGAAGTCCGGATGTGGAAAATGGAGGCCCTCATGGGAGTGGGGGGTCTTCTGGCTTGTTGTGAGGCTCTGCTGGGATGGTGGGCCAGGGCTAGAACCCACCATCCCTCCCGGGCGCCTCATGAGCGGCTGGTCACAGGGGAGAGCCAGTAGCAGCTCTGCTCCATGTCTGCAAGTCTCTGGACCGGCATACCTGAGCCGGATTTAAGAAAGACTGCTGCAGGGTGGAACTCGATGAGCCGGGCGCTGATAGGCTGGTCTGCTGGGTGGAGGTCTGATGAGAGAGAAGTCCGGATGTGGAAAATGGAGGCCCTCGTGGAGTGGGGGGGTCTTCTGGCTTGTTGCGAGGCTCTGCTGGGATAGTGGGCCAGGGCTAGAACCCACCATCCCTCCCGGGCGCCTCATGAGCGGCTGGTCACAGGGGGGAGAGCCAGTAGCAGCTCTGCCCCATGTCTGCAAGTCTATGACCTTATAGCAATTAAAAATGGAATTTACAAATATAATGATATACACTATATTTTTTATTTCATAAAGCTCACCCTTTGGGTCTTATTTAAAAGGAATAAAGACAAAACTTAGAGGGTTCATCTTCAGCCTTTTAGAGGGTACATTGGTCATATTAAAAACAAGGAAACCTCAAAGAAGGCCACAATTTTCTTCTGGGAATTAGGCTTGAACATTAGATATTAATTTAAAAGTGAAATGTAATGGGTGTTTATTAAGTCAGGGCCAGGTTTTTTTTGTAAGTTTGATGACAATGAGAGAAACATCCATACAGCCCAGAACTCTGACCAATAGATATCATGCTCATAATAAAATATTATTAATACCTGTTTGGATCGTCTTCTAATTTCTACAAGACAAAACATGCTATGGAAGTCAGAGTGAGATTGAAAACTATAGTGAAAAGGTCCAAAATTCATGCTTATCACTAAGCATCACTTGCCACAAAAGCTTAATTCAGTTTTGTTCTTATGACCACACATGAAGTACATTGTATTTTGCTCTTTCTAACTATCATAGATGCTCATTGTAATTTTTGAAAAGAAAGGAAAGGTAAAATGTACATTATGAAAACTTCACTTCCTAGAGCTAACATCTATTCACTGAAGGAAATCACTTGATCACTTCATCATACTTGATCACTTGACATCACATTATTCATCGATTTGCTTGAGCAGGTGCCAGTAACATCATTTGACCCTATCACCTGCCAGTGTAGCCCAATGGCATCTGGTTACTTCAGGAATGAAGCAAATAACTGAGGGAAGTAACTCAGTTATTTATAAAGTTATTTATAAATAAAGGCATATAAAGGCATGTAGTCTAATATGAAAGATACATAATATAGAGCTAAAAATACATCCTTTGCAGGACTATTCACTTCATAAGATATTGTAAAAATAAATGAACTAATAAGTAAAAATTTATTGACTTGAAATAGTAAATGTACCAAACTACTTGCTATTATTATGTACAAATACAAGGAAATAAGGATCACAAATTTGCATGTCAAAAAATGCAAATGTCAAAAATGTAAAAAAAAATAAACCCATTCATCTGTGTACCTATATAGAACTTGAAGTTGTTGACAAATATGAGTATGATCTAAAGTAATATCATAATCCAAAGGGAAAAGCTTAAAGAAACTAGTTCTCCAGACATAGGAAAGTTAGGTTCTAACTTTGGGAGGGGACATAAACACCTTCTTGCTTATCATTCTATTTGTTTTAAATATACACCTTTTTATATACAATTTTTTATTATAACAGCGGGAGATACTTACAAAGCCATTAATGATTTGGTGTCAGCCAAACAATATTGCAGCACCATCCCGCCACCAGATTGTACACATATTAATTTCTAAGAAATGATTGTCAACAATACTTGAGGGCCTGTGTTTTGAATTCACCACTACACCACCCACCAGAAGAGTCACAAGGTTACATGATAGTAAAGCTCATAATCAAGTTGGAAGCAATGCTTTATACCTCACTGTTTAGAAGCATTATTCCAAGATAATTCCATTTGTGAATGCACTTAATACCGACAAGGTCTTCACGGGATGGCAACAACATCTTCATTCAAAATGTGAGAGGACTGGCAGGGCCTGAAGAGTTTCACAGAATCCTAATGCAGAGAAACGGCATGAAAAGGAAATCATTTAAGCCTCTGGAAGTGATCCTGAAAGAATAGACACGAACAAGTGTTTATTCAAGAAAACATAAAACGTTGTATAAGGAAAGCCAGAATGTGGTTTTTGAACCAGACCTCGCCTACCTTCATCCCGCCAGCTCAGCAGAAAGAAGATTCGCTCCAGGTTGCGGGAACTGAGAGTTCAGGCTCTTCCCCGACCAACAGCTCCATGTAGGAGACTCCCCAACCAGGAAAGGGCAGGAAGCCAGCATCCCCCATGTCTTCCCCAGCTTCCGGTTCCTGCTTGAGTGCTGAGATGAGAGGTGGGGGTGCCTTCTGCTCATCCCCACAGGAGGGATGGAGGCTTTGCCTATCCTTAGCTCTGTAACCCTGAGAATACTGGAGTCTGCCACTCTTGCTTCCTCGGAGTGCTAGTGCCATGCCAGAGCAGGTAAACTGACTGCCCCTCTCCATTAGCACTTAGCAAATAAAGTAAGTTGGTCGGAGACATTTATGGAATTCACACCTCCAGATGCTGGATCCAGAGATCCCAAGGCTAGGGAGAAAAGTCATAAAACAGAGTTCCTAATTCCTTCCCTAAATGAAAAACACCATATAAACATACCTATATAGACTTAGTTGAACAAAATAAATATAAATTTTATATTGTGAAATGATAAAAATGTTGAGAAATTAAATTATATCTAAAAAGATCAAATATTAAGGTGACAATCACTGTATCACTGTCTTCCAATTCATCATCGATTTGCTTGAGCGGCCCCAGTAACATCCTCCATATGTCCTGTCTCATGCTAGTAGAGCCCAAGGGCATCTGCTTGCTCCAGGAACATAAAGGGCCTCAATCCATTCCGGAATGAGGTCTATAATTGTTACTGGTATTTGGCATATCAAATACAACACGGGTAGCTTCTGCCAGGCTCTGCCGCAAGAAGCATACTCTTGTAGTCATCTCTAAGCCCAGCATTTATTGATGAACAGCGTGGCTGCGTGAGCCATGATAGGCTGGTCTGCTGGGTGGAGTTCTGACGAGAGAGAAGTCCGGATGTGGAAAACGGAGACCCTCATGGGAGTGGGGGGGTCGTCTGGATTATTGCAAGGCTCTGCTGGGGTGGCGGGCCAGGGCTAGAACCCGCCATCTCTCCTGGGTGCCTCGTGAGCGGCTGGGCACAGGGAGAGCAAGTAGCAGCTCTGCCCCATGTCTGGGAGTCTCTGGCCCAGCATATCTGAGCCGGATTTAAAAAAGACTGCTGCAAGGTGGAACTCCATGAGCCGAGCTGTGATAGTCTGGTCTGCTGGGTGGAGTTGTGACAAGAGGGAAGTCCGATGTGGAAAATGGAGGCTCTCATGGAGTGGGGGTCGCCTGGCTTGTTGCAAGGCTATTCGAGTACTATTCGATCCAGAACTATTTGAGTGGGGAGTGAAATGGTGCCTCTTTGGCTGGTTTTGATTTCCATGTAACCTGTGACTAATGATGTTGAGCACCTAATTTTGTGCTTACTGGTCATTTGAATATCTCTTTAGATTCTTTGCCCATTTTTTACTTGGGTGATTCAGCATTTCATTATTGAATTATAAAAATTGCCTTGCAATTTTGGCACAAGTCTTTTTTAAAGAAATGATTCACACCACAATGAAAAAGTTTTTTCAGAACAGCCAAACCTCAGGGAGTTATTTGTGTCATTCCCTTTGCACTAGGTGTAGAATGTTTTGGGACTTTGGAGCCATGACCAGGGTAGCAGTGTTGAGAGCAGAAACGGGAGCCTATGGCAGAATTACTAAGTAAGAGGAATCGTGCTCTGCAGAAGGGATAATACCTCAGGATCTTCAGTGAACAATGAGGCACAGACACTGGTCTACCAAAGTGGATTCTAGCCAGCTCCAGCTGGGATGAAAATAGAAATTCACACCAGCTTAAAATGAGCCCTGACCTCTAACAGGGTCATTATCACAGCTTTCTCCTTCAGGCAAGTACTCAGCAGCTTCTTGTTACTATTTCCCCTCACTGAAGCAATTCACAGTGCCAAGTCACAGTGAAATCATTTCTGCCGCTAACCGCTGAAGCACACAGAAATCCTGCTCTGAAGGCATCGCCTACCAACGAGATGCGCTTAGTTGCTTTATACTTTACTGGCTTGCAGAGATGACAACTTTCTTGCTTTGACAAACAAACTGAACAGAAAGGACTAATTCCATACATCAGTATCCATCATACGATGGATGGCTAGATTCTCCAAAAACACAGATGGTCTTAGGCATTCAGATATTATAGGCCCGTGATTTATACCCAAAGTAGCTCTGAAGGCGCCCTTGTTATTCTGCTTGCTTTCAATATTTTTTGTGTAGTATTTTCCCTCATGTTTTTGTTAGATATTCAGCTTCTATACTTTGTTGTTTTTATTCTGTTCATCCACTGCTGGATATCGAGATATTAGAAAAGTCAAATGCTCTAATTTGGGGTAATGGAGCTTAACTCTTATTCTTGATTTTGGTTGCTGTGGTATCAGAGTGGTCAGGCACCTTTACCTTGCTTGTGTGGAATTACCCCCCAATTACCCCCACAGTTATGACAGGCAAAACTTCCAGGGAGAGGGTCGGAGCTATAGCCTAGCGGGTAGGGCGTTTGCCTTATCACATGGCCAGCCCATGCTGGCGTGGGTTCAATCCTGGCATCCCATATGGTCCCCAAGCACCACCAGGAGTGATTCCTGAATGCAGAGTCAGGAGAAACCCCTGAGCATTGCCGGGTGTGACCCCCCCCAAAAAAAGCAAAAACTTCCAGGGAGAACAAGCCCCACTTATAGATTTGCAGGTTAACATGCTGGTGTTTTCAGATAGAATTCACAAGGAACAATCACTTCTCAGGAGCGTCTTCCAACCACAGTCTGCTTTGCATACTCCAGTAACAGTAAATGTTTTCAGTGATTTATGAACTTTTAGTTTTTGGGGCTGTTATTTCTCAAATGCCTGATTTAATGGTTCCCTGCATTTATTTAATACCTTGCAAGCAGCACTGCAATGCACAGGACAACACAGTAGTTGAGGAATGGGGGGGAGGGGGGGAGTGTAAGGCTCTCCTGAAACTCTCCTGAAGCAGAGAACAGGACAAGGGCATTTATTTACACAACAACATTGGTATGTTTATGCTTGCTTTTCAGAATCCGAAAGATCAGGGTAGGTACAAAACAACTACTCAGAGGGTTTTCTGATACTTACTCAATCTGATACTTACTCAACAGTATTCTGGGGGTCATTGATCCATTCTATTCTTTATCATCCTGTACCCTGTTTAAAAAAAATACAATTGTTCATTTGCTTACTTTGGGCACCATAGACGGGGAGTAAATTCTCACACCCTTTCTACATTTTCTGGAAAAGGGGTAAGAGGACTAAAAATTCAGCCTGTGTTGAACAGGCACAGTTTTCTATTTTATCTGCTCAGAGGAGCTGTCTTCTAAGACTGTTTACTCAGAGAAGATGTAATCTGTAGGCTCTACTGTGCTGTGAAGAAGTTTATAAATAAGACAGTCCTGGTCTCTAAGCTTGAACTGCAGAATCTTTCTCTACTCACATGAGATGATAAACCTTGAAGCCGCCGGAATTCATCTCCTTTAAATCCAACACTCATAGATTCTCCACTGTTCAGTCATTCCAGAAACTCACTCTTACCACTGAAGCAGATGACCACCTGTTTGACATGACTACAACTCTGATACTTACGGAAGTGTCTACTCTTAACTGAGTCCTTCAGGAGAAGTCATCGTTGGTGGTACACCACTCTCTTTTAATTCTGTGAATAGTTTCTCAGGAGACCTAAACATACTGTGGACTTCAACTCTCCGAAGGATGCAGTTTCCTTACCTTTGAAGTCTCTTTGTTAGCTTCCCTAAGTCTTGACAAACCATCTTCTTTTTGCACCTAAAGCCCTCTCAGGCTCTTTTTCCACCTTTATAATATTGTATTACACAGGGCTGAGGAATAGCCAGGAGCAGCACATATGCCTCGCATGTGTGAGGCCCTGCATTCAGTGCCTGGTCCCACCACATCTCCCATAGCACCACAGGGCCTGAGACAACCACCAGGACCGACGCTTACCACTGCACCAGTAGGGTGTGCCTTTTAAGTAAAAAGATATTCCATTATTTGTATACTCACCAAGTCGGGATAGATTGGATCTGGACTAATCTGTGGAGTATGGGAGAACCACTAATTACAAATCAGTTTGCAAGACAGTTAAGTAACGACAGATTCTGGAATATATCCTTCCATAAATTCTTCCAAATATCTTCTCTTTCAACAAATGCTAAGATTAATAGGAAATTTTGGCTTTGGAAAAAGACACCACTAAATCTTTATAATCAAATACTATATTGTTCCTTCCAGAGTTGGCATTTCAGTAATTTGAAATGTTGGGAAACAAAGTTAAAGGAGACTCAACAAGTTTCTGTTTATGTTCTTTAATAAAATATGTTTAAGATAGTTCAGTAATATGGTTAGAATAGTGTTTATATCTATAGTATTGATTACA